>JBBPNU010000998.1:0-11625 GCA_038091055.1 Leccinum angustisporum
CGGCAATTCAAGTTTGACGTACATCTAACGTACATTATGATAAAGCGACGTCCCGAGTACTGTCTTGTGTTACAAGCTACGGCACCACTTTACGGACCGGACAAGAGTGATTATAGAAACACACGTCCACAGAAATTCATACGATCTCACCTGCCGATCAAAATGGTACCGCGGTACATACTACACGCAAGGCAAAGAGAAGACGTACAAAGGATGGTTTGGGCTCCAGCGCGTCGAGGGAGAGATGAGACGGTCAGTGCTGACTCAGTGGTCAGCATGATCCCCAGCACCATGACTTGAAAGACCTCACCTGGGACCGTGAGTCGAGATGCACCGCCATGGCTCCGAATGAGTAGAACAATATATGCGCACAACAACCAATGGTTCTTGAGCGCTTGAGCATTTGCTTTCTTTCCTGCAAGATCTTGTTCTTGATGTCCGTACTGAGCTTCCATTGTGCACTAGAACACCATAAATCCTGGTGCTGCAGAAGGGTAGCGGTGAAGAGAAAATACGTGCCGGTCCAAAATGAGTGCCAGGAGTGGGGAAAGATCGTGATGCTCATGACGGCATTGCGACTCGAAGTGCCTTTGGCCCCACGAGGCGTGGCATGGTCCTAGTTATAGTTCGAGCGGTGAAGAAACGAATCAAGATGGATCTAGCATAAGGGTCAAAGTGCTGTCGTGTCAACGCATTGTCGTCGTTGTAACTTGCAATGTCGGGTTGAATGAAGCCAGGCAAGGCTGGTCCTGGTGGTATGAGGCGAGGAAATGGTGGGGGGACGCAAGGCAAGGTAACACCTCCGAGTCCAGATCGCTAATGAGCTGACATATGGGGAGGGCGGTGGCAGACAGAGGAGATCCGTCAACGACCAAGTGGTCATCTTTTGGAAGGCGTTGAGAACGGTTCATTCCGAGTCATTCCGTCGGTCTTCGAGGCCTTACTCATTCAAACCTTCCTTCCCCTCTTTCCTTTTCGTTGTGGTTGACAGGATCATCAATGCGAAGTTGAGGCAATCAAAAAGTCGGACCGAGGTGTGTAGACCCGCCATGCTGCTCACATCGTGCCATTCTCACCCAGAATCAGTGCTACTCTTGCCACCAACTTTACCCCAAAGCTCTCCAACGCATACTTCGTCCGAGCAGAGTCCAGTACACCCGTACCCCTCATCACCAACGCCACTGGTGTCTTGCCCTTTTTCGATTCGCATCCCGGCCAAGGTGGATGACGGTTGAGGGAGTGTGATGATATTTGGATTGTTATTCATGTTAGCATTCGCTCCCATTGATATGAACACGTCCACAGTGTCACGGCATGCACAAAACTCTATGTGCACGGGTATCATGACCAGCCACCGCATCGCGTGCTCTAGGGAGACGGTGATTATATCCGAGTCTGCCTAGTCAGTAGTACTACCGCATTTTGATTCAATGGAACGTTGCGACGAGGTGCTGAAAAAGTGCCAAAAGACCACGTCGCCATGGTGAAGTTTCAGGACGGAGGTCGTGTTTTCTCAGCAAAGGTGTAGATGAAGTTGGGGGGCCGGCTGAGGATCTATTTACCCACTACGTGCAGAATAGATACCAGACAACCCCGGGGTGTAAATGTCTAGACCAAGAAGGTACGTCAACAATCGCTTGGAACAACGACGGGGGAAACAGGCTACAGTTCTTGGCGTCAAGAATTTCGGCGGAGTCCAGGGGCACGGAGGGAACAGAAGGACAAAGGAAGAATGCACGTTTGACGGCCGAATATCGGGGGAAAAGCGAATGGTTCCTGGAATTGGTCGTGTCTCACTAAGAAACAACTACCAAATTGAGCGATGCACGACGAAGACAATGAATCATTGAGAGTTGGTAACAAACCTCGTTGCCAACCATTCCTGCCACCTGGAGGATCCTGAAAACGGTCGATTGAGTTGGTTGTCCGTACAACGAGCTGCGTGCGTCCAAATGGTGCTCGAACACATAAGGATCATAATGGCGCCCGTTGCCAGTTAGAATGACCTCGAAACAGTGGAAGACTAGTACATTCTCTTCCTTCGTTCCCCACCATCGTCTATGTGAGGTTTCCCCAGTGACGGACAAAAGTCAATGCCTTCTTGCGCTTTCTCGGACCACACGTGGTATAAGTTCAAGTTGTTGAGCTAAACAGAGTCAATGATTCAAGGTATTAGGATGAGCAAGACTTGGGGTTGTGTTGAGCTGACCTCAAACGTCATTCGGAAATAAGTATGCGAAGTAATCTATGACTCGCTAGAGGTAAAAACCGGCTGGTTTGCTCTAATGCAACTTGAAGGTCGAAAAAAAGTGTCTTTCATCCGGATGTTATTTTGGTGTCGACGACTCATTCAAGTTGCAAATAACGACAAAACCCTTGGATTTGAGTGTGAACCACGACTCGGACATGATAATCCCCAACGCACTCACAAGTGCTCCTGCAACCTTGCGGAGACAATGTCACGGTCGCGTAGCACGAAGGGAGGGGGCATTCGTACCCGTCCGACATGGTGGACTCGGAGCTGTATGGTAGTAAAAGCATGTTACAGTGAGGGTTAAAAGCTCCTGCTGACCTGCTCTTATACTAGTATAGGCATGGTTTCCGGTCAGACCGTATCTTGAGAGTTTGGAGTCCCGGTGATTTCATGATAGTTTACTCCGCATTCACAGTGTCAACGTTCATTCAGCTTGCAATTTCACTCACGATAGAATGCGATCAATCAAAAGACATAAAACAAAACAACGGGTATGATAAAATTAAAATTCGAATGTGCAAGTGATTGACGCCGTGGCAAAGAGACAGACAGGAAGCATAAAATCGCACCACCATTCTCGACACTCAGTGCCTCCTGGTACATACTCAAGCTGTGATAATTATAAGTTGATGTGTGATCTGAAGTGAAAATCTGCCTGCTGATAGTCAGAGCCGCACCACGACGAAGATTAGCTTTTAATGGAAACAGCATGATCATGATGCAGGTGGCCACTTACATCTAATCCTGCCTGGGTGTTACTCGCCGCTTCCAAGAACACCACGTCCAGTGAACAGTCCCTCCGAGTCTCCAGTATACCAGTGGAGAGGAATGCCCGATGTTTTACCTCAAGGCGAACTTGTGAGAAGAGAGTCGATTGTATAGCAGCTGATTAGGAGCAACACAGACTTCGGTAATGTTCGAGTCGCTCTAACAACTCTTGGAAGCAACAGACAGGTGACTATCTCGGATTAGAGCAAGTGAGCACAATAGACACATTATCCGAAACCCACCTAAACCATGTTGATCAGGTGGTATGTCACTGCAGAACACACACTAATACCTATTTGACGAATAAGTTGCAGTTTTGAGTTGCAATTATGCAGTGACTCGGAAGGTCTCCCAGACCTCACTCAGGCCCGGGCTGAGTCGGAGGCACGGTAAACAACACCCACGGTGACGAATAACACAAACTTATGCCTCTGAAACGGTGAATGTTACCTTGGCCGCAAGTAGGTAGGTCTCCACAAACAGGGACGTCCACTTACATACTACGGTTACTACCTCTATAGGGCACACTTTGCCTCGGAACATACATGCAGTAGTCAAAAAGCGTCATCGTGCTACAAAACATAGATGAAATCGTGCAATAAGCCTGAGCGAGGATCGTCTGACCCAGAGGTTTTGGGGGTCGCCGGTTGGTAGAAGGTCTAGTGTGTTACGGTACTTTGTATATCGCTAAACTCACGATTCGAAGGTCAATTCGGGGACAGAGAGTTTCGGGAATGCTTCAGTCGTCAGATGATAGAACTGCAAGGTTTGGCAAAGCTGAGGGAATAAAGCTGTGGCACTTGAAGGTCAAAACTTAGGAGTGTACTCCGAGTCACTGCAGGCCGGGAAAAGGATTAAGTTTGGGGTTGCAAGTGACTTGCGGAAACTCGGCACTCCCTCACTGGCATGATCCGATGAGTACTCTCACAGGGAACGCTTATTTGCGTGCCAATGGAATCAAATGGGAAGGAGTCCCGGGCAGTTCAACTTGAACTGTCCACTGTGCGGTGCACTGGGAACCAGAGACTCATGCTAGCCCCGTACATAACTTTCGAGATCGCAGGTGAGCAAACAATATTCAAGATGGCGACAATGATAAACTGATGAGAGCTCCTTCTTGCATAGACTCCGTCTGAGTCCGTCATGTAGGTCCCATAGACAGGCCCTCAGCAGCGAGTCAGGTAGGAAGGCATAGATGAATCTTCTTATTGATTCAAATGGTATGCCAGTGCTCGCAAATGATCGCTTCTGCCGGTGGTAACCGAAACTCGTGGAACCAGCTTGAACTCTGCGACTTGCCCATGGAACTAAAATGACTCATGCGGATATAGTAGCACCGCTGAAAGCTCGGACTCCGAGTCGGATCCAAGTCCAATAAACTCGAGAAACCGTCTCTACAGAGAGCATTTTGTATCAAATGCGACATCATCCAATATGTACAACCCCGGCACAACTTTAATACCTGTAAAACTGTGACAGACACAGGTGCAAGCCGCATCAACGAACTGATATTTCAGAAAGTGATTTAGCTGGATCGGCACAGTATGGAAGTTATTGTATTTCGACAGCAGCAACAGCATGGATGAAGATATGATAGCTTGGTTCAGGATACAATGGCGGCCACTGGTACAATTCAAATAAACTGTGAATATTGCAAACGACACTATAGTTTGAGAACAACATACAACATTATCCGAAATGGTATCCAGGCATGCTATCGAGTACAACAGTATGCGGCCAACGATTTGAGTTGCAACATGAACACAGCTGAAGAGGAACACATAATGCTAACGAGTCTGGGGCCTTGTTACATATGGACATATGTACTTATCATGAAAAAAAAGGTCACACAGACATTCCTCCTGCTCCTGCTCACCAGATAGCGTCGTCTTCATCATCAGAAGCAACTGGAAGGAGATCACCTGAAGGGGAGACGGGGAGGGAATCTTCCTCGAGGTCTTCATGATTGGGGGACGCAGAGCCAGGGGGTTCAGGTGAACCAGTGCCAATACGTGATTCGACTTCTGCTTCAAGGGTGTCGAGCTGAGCGTTCGCACTTGCCATCGACTGCAGTTCTTCTTTGTATGCCTCGTGTCGGAATCGTATGAGAGTTTCTAAAGCAGCTATGTCTCTGGAAAAATCGATCTTGTGAAGTTGGTGTTCAGTGGTGAGGTAGCTGCAGTAGTGCCGAGCCTCTTTCAACTCCCACGCGGAGGCCAAGGCGCGGAAACGCCTGGTCTCCCGGCTTGCATGCTTCATCAGAATGGCGTGTTCAAGAGCCTTATTGGGTAGCCGTTTCAGGCCCGCGCTGAAAAGCGACTGACCCTGTGACAATGTTACTTGCATCAACGACGAAGATATTCATGATAATACCTTCTTAACTTCATCGAGAGATAGCCCATCTCCTCCGGGCCGCAGTGTTTTCTCAGTGAAACGTAGCTCTAGAGCATGCGCCAGGATAGCGACTGGTCGGCGATAAGGGGTCCATCCTCTTGATGGACTGTGGAGCCTGTAACCACCCTCTTTCAATTGTTGTTTATGTTCAGGACAATCGGAGAAAACGGAGGCGGTATTGGCGCTAGGAGAAGAAGAAGGAAGGAGCGGGGAGGAAGGGGCAAGGTCCATGGAGAGAGATGACTCGGAGGAGATGGGAGTTCTATTATCTGCACGAAGACATGGCGAAGATTTCGCAAAATGATCATCTGCATCGATTGCCCCGCTACCATGCAAGAGCGCTGGGCCTGGTGATGTCCGAATCATATCGTGCTTCGGTCTTGAAGGTGTGCGCATACCGCGGATGGGAAAACGTGTGGCGTCTGCGTGTTGGATGAGAGTGTGCGGAGCTTGAAATCTGAAAGCAAGGTTGAAGGATTACTGTTACTTGTAGGATTACTCAGTGAGGTGCGTTCGTCAGACGCATAGATGTCTGTTAACCCATGTATTCATCTGTCTCGCCTGCCCTCCCTCCCCCTGCGCTTGGAAGGGCATCCCCCTGATCGACCGGTAACAAACCTGTCGTTGATTCTGGTTCTGTATATTCTCCTCTTTATACGCCACAGCTCTTAAAGTACTTGTGATGTCACTTCAATGTGATGTCAGTGCCGCTAATGGTGAAGCTCAAGCATGGGAATGAACTGCACAAAACTGCGCACCCAGGGGGTAGGAGAGTGGCCATGAACCAAACAGCGGAACCTGGTACTACTCGAGTAACTCGACTGCTCAAGGACTTGAAGGCATAATGGCTCTCACTTGGCTCTCACCAACGCTGTTTGACCCGGCCTTACTGCTAAGGATTGCGTTGACGCCTGAGGCCTGACATACAGTACCGAGGTCATATCGGTGTCGACGATGGAGGAGACATCGCTCCGATCAGGGGAGTCAGACCGTTTCTCTGGATTCCGTATTATAACTTTATAAGAGTGTACCATCTTGTGACAATAAACCATGTTTTAAAGCGCAGGCACAACAGAGTAAGAAGATGGACTGGCGTGGACTCGGCTCAGACAAGGAAGAGGCGGGGACAGAGCGTATGCGATGATTCTCTTGCCTCTGTCCCCTTGGTAGGCTTTTCTTTTATAGACGACTACTCTATGACTTCATGCTATGTAATCCGCAGGCGTGCTCATGGCGTGCTCTTGTTCTTTGGAGTCTCAGCTGAGCGAGCGAGCGAGCTCAGCTAAGACACAGTGTCAGCGACGTCACTCGCCAGGCACGCATCGGCGGTGGTAGCTTCGGTCTACTGCGAAGCTTGCATCTATTTGGCCTAGTAGGCCTCAAGGCCTCAAGCCTTAGGAATGGGCCTCAACACCATGATTGACCAAGGGGCTATCACGTGACGATTGTGGCTGCATTTTGTTTTGCGGGGTACTGACCGTTTCAATTACCCTCCCCCAGGATTCTAATTATTTAATACCACTGTTCAATTTGAGACCCATGCAACACAACCATCAAATGATATTCCAGAATGTCACTTCAGCGCCTCAGCGACCCATTTTCTGAGGAGGAGATCCCGACAGGGCTCAGGCTCGGGATGGCACAAGCCCTACTAATTACTATATAGAACTCGCCGTCTTACCATGTCGCTCATCAAGTCGCACAGCAGCATCGTGGCGCGATGCGTTCGATCACTCGCCGAAACCTTTCCCGCGATGATATCGGTGATGTTCGTCCCCAAACGTTTCATGATACCAATGCCAAGCTATCAGGCGCATACTTACCATGACAGTTTCTGCTTTACTAAGCGCTGATATGGACTCTAAAAATAAATAAAAACCGATATTGATGTGGCAGTGGTAGCGTCGCGAAGCACTCGTTTCGGCGCCTCGTCAATCAGAGTCAGCCTCTGTAATGGATTTGACATAGTCTCAGACTTCGGAGTCGGTCCATTGAAGCAGATCATCACAGTAAGGTGAACGTACAAGTATTGGCGTGCGACTTGTCTGGCTTCGTTGAAAGGGTTTATCTATGCCATGTTGCATGCCATCCGTTCTTCAGAATTGAAATGGGCAATCCGATTCGGCATCTCGAAGGTGTTGTCTTCAAGAATTGGATATTAATTAATGCACACCAGTACAGTTTGGAAGGATGACTCACAGGCTCCCCCACGATGCTCACACACTCAGATACCTTGCCCTGCGCTCTGTCAAACCCTGGCAGTAAACTCGGCATGATCCAGTCCCGTGACTCGGACCCGCGTCAGGTACGGCGTAGAAGGGTAACCCTTCTAAGTAGGGACCCCCCGGGCCACTTGGCGGGCTAGTCGGTGCCACCGAGAAAAGGAGCAAGCGAGTCGAAAGGTTGCGACATAATATGTGTACTACAAATTTATGTAAATCGTGCTTAAACTGCTCAGTGGCGACAAAAGGGAATACTAGCATCATTGACTGCACCAGAGTCGAAGACGGCACCAGCACTGGCACCGGACTACCAGTCAGTGACCATTTGTGGTCGCCGAAACAATGCCAAGGAATTAGTACAATCATATCTGTGCACTGCTGTCGAAAATCATGGTAAATGAACATATGAAATCACTTTTTTCGTGCAGGAAATTTCTATTATTCATATTCCAATGGGATTATGTGGTCTGGGGGCGAGACTTCAAGTTTGTCGAATTGAATAGTAACACGGACGTGAAAGTCGGGCTGGTGGTGTTGGCTGAACATTTGTGAAATGAACTCTCCATATGAAATCGGCTCAGAAAGGGAACACGATTCGATAGGCTCGCTCAATTGGTCCCCTTGCGGCAATCCAATCGGATGCCGCAGTGTCAACCGATCGCTCAAAAGTGGTCAACGCGAACGAGAACTCGAGGTCTCCGATTTTCTCCGTGTGTTTTTCGGTTGAAGGGAATAGTAGTACCCGAGTACAGAGTCGGGGTTGACATAACGTCCCCCGAGGATGTTCTAAGTTAAGCCCTGTAAGCGGGAACTTGAATTCGGGGCGGCTGGGACAATAACTTGTCGATTGTTTTGGGGTACTCGTTTCTCTTCAAGTTCATCCGCTCTCGAGACTCGCTCGAGACACCTGAGATCCAATCTGACCCGTTTTCGACGTACGGTGCCGACGGAGGATGTGATGGACGACCGTGAACCGTCGCAGTTGTAAGACGTACTAGTAGAGCCACCTTGAACGTTGTCGGGCATGACAACGGAACGTCGGAGTCGGAAGCCTCACTCGGTGCTGTCGCTTTGATCATCCAGATTTTACTACTAAGCTGGCTGTTCGTCATGAAACCACTGGCTCCTCATCCAGATTTTGCGGAGAAACAAGTTGTTTACTCTCAGCACTTCAGCTCTCAGCTTCAGCGCTGCAGGAATGATGTATTTTGCAAGTTTCTTCAATGCTTTACGCTCGTACAGATTCTAACCTTGTCATGAAGGCGCTTCTTGCTGCATGCAAGTCTGCCAAAGGTCGGATTGCCATTGGAAGCACGCACAAGCAATCGCTGTTGCATTGAGCATGTTGAAGCCATAACTGATAACGTACATCGTATCGTTGATGGAAACGATGCAGATGTGTGGGCTGACGTTGGATTTGGTAGAGTATAATCAGGGGATTGAGTGGCTCGTCACCGAGCATCGGAACGAGGCGCAGAGGGTGGTGGCCAAAGGTGTGGTTTTTCTGCCTGCCTCCATTCCGCTCCTGGTACCTGTTATAATTGTAATTTTTTCTAGACACGAGCATCCGCTGGGAATTGTGAACCAATGCTGCGGGCGAGCTCACAGGAGCCAACGTTCTGCACGGCGGCATTCTCAGCTTGCCCAGGAGCTCCACGAATGCCTAGACCTCAAGTTTGACAAAAGGTCTGTAGCAACTCCTACTCACACCCACGAGCTCGAGCGAACACGCAGTGTTCGGGCGTTCATGCACGCTCCACCACCCCCGGCGCCTTCTGCGCCGGTGCTGCCCTCATCGAGCGACGAACGATGACCCACCCTCAGGTCAACAAATTCTTCGTCGATCTCCCTCCGCCTTTTCGGAGCTCGAGTTTCTGCCCATGCCCACCATCGCTGCCATAGACGGTCCGCGTTGGGCGGTGGCCTTGAGTTCGGCTTTGCTTGCGACTTTCGCGTGACCTGTACGTTTCTGTTTCTGTTTCCGTTTTCGCGTCAGCCTACCGTGACCCTTAGATGGGGATGAGATAGCAACGCAAGATGTACCCAAAGATGACTGGTCGAGGGATCAAAAATGAGAGGGCAGAAGCGGTCAGATACACATGCGACTCGTACCAATAGCCGTCGTAGAGATGGCGACAGCAGCTAAACCACCTCCGAGCTAGAGAACGAGTTCAGGCAAGGTACGAACGGATAAGAGTGTATATGTACTTACTGCACTATCCAGGAAGACGGGCAAGCTCTTGTTGATGATCTAGGGTGGTGGGGGTGAAAACGGAAGGTATACGGATAACATTGGCAAGGGGAAGAAACTGACCAGATATGTGAGTAATGACGACGAGGACCCAATGATGACCTCTCTGCATAAGACTCAATACGAGGCGCGATGAGGGACGAATGGACGTGACAAGAGGAGTTCGTCGAGACCCATGAGTCCGAGAGTGAGTCTGGTGCAAATCAGAGAGTGTACCATCTGACAGAAGAGCTGAGACATACCCGGCGAGTACACCAGCAGCAAGGACGAGGACGGACATGCGTACGTCGCTCGTCCGCGCCTCCATTCGCCCCGTTCTTTGTCCCACACCTCACCACACGCTATACTCATCGCGCTATACCATCACTTTTAATCCTGCCCGTTGCCGCCACGACCTTTTCTGTAGATGGACTGTGCTCGTCGGCACACGTAAGAAGGGTCACGAAGTGAAATTGTATGTAATTACACTACATACAATACACCACAGAACCTCAGTTCTATCCGAAAGTTTACTGCCGAATTATATAGAATATTGCACTTTCCGTCTTTGTGCTCAGTCAGTACTGATAAATACGGGAGTTAGGGGACTGGCGCTCCCGGGCGCCGCTTACGAAAACATGAATACTAAGAGATAGGGAAAGACCCAGCGGCACTAGAGAACCGCATGGATGATGACGCAAATCGCAGGGAAGCGAGCGGTATTTGTCCTGTTGAGTCGATAAGTACTACGTGTTCCTCGATACTATTCGCATCCCTGACTCCTGTGAATCGAAGAAGGGTTATGATCGAAGATATCACGTACCTCATCCCCTGTGCCCAGTCCCGTGCGGCAGCTGCCCGTCCTCGTTTCATCAACATCGGAACGTACCTATATTCGTTCCAAATCCGGGTCTATCGATGAGCTCGTCGAGCCAGTGATCTCTGCGAATGTCACGTCATGACATGTCAGACTTGAGGTTAGGAGCCGGAAATAATACCAGGTTTTGGCGCATAAGCGTCCATGCTTCGTCCTCGCCGAAGCCTTCCAGTGACGGGATCTAGAAAATAAAACTCCGATATTCGAGCGAGGCTGCTTATGACTAGTATGAATGTTTGTGATGCCGCCTACTCTGATTTTACATACCAGCTATCCAAAAGAGGCAAATCCGTCAATAACACGGCCTCTTTTTGGACCGATCTAGAGACGGCAATATAGTGACCGTCTCGGCGTTTCCCATAATTTCGATGGCACGCTCTCGACTCTCGACTCTCGAGCCTCGTGCTGGACTGCGGTCAATATTCATGTCCATTATATGAGAGATACTTACGACCAACTGGCAGTGTTTTGCTCGAATAGGTAAAAAATCAAGAGCGCGTGTTCTTCACCCTTGATGCACGAGCAATGTATCGCGTGAGTACCCCAGATTCTTGACATTCCCCCAGAGACTTGATTACTTCTGCTTATAGCATTGTGACCGTCTGAGAGGAACGAGAATTACCTTCTCATTCTTCTCCCCCGACTCTTCATGTATCCAAGATCTCAAGGCTCACTGGCAGGTCAAGCTCCAGTACGTCTTCTTTTCTATACGTTTTCTTTCACTCGCTGACTATTTTCTTCGCCTGCAGTGTCACAGTACGGCGCGAGAGCAGCCTGAGCACGACGCTTTCGGGAATATTTGCTCGAAACAAGCTGTCGCGCGCCCGCCCCAGTACCGTGGTCATCCTTACTTACGGCCTTCGGCTTCGGAGGGACGACT
>JBBPNU010000999.1:0-11624 GCA_038091055.1 Leccinum angustisporum
CTTCAGCCTCCAAAGCGGTCCACGACTCTGCCTCCCGGAGAACATCGCGAGCGGCTTCCATGCGCGTTTTGAGAGTATCGAGATGTAGTAATCGGTCGAGGATGATGGAGGTCGCGTCGGGCTCTGCAGCGTCTGGGGCTGTCTGGGGCACGGTGCAAGGGAAGGACTGGCCTAGGACGTTGCGAAGTGCGAGGGCGCTGTCCCGGGTGAAGTGGATGTCATATGCAAGACGAGGAGCGGCGCGTGCGACGTCGTTGATGGTATGCTCGAGGGATGCAGACGTGGACTGGGCTGCGATGGATGTCGTGGTTTGGAGTGCGTCGAGGGTGGATGCATGGGCGATGAGCGGGGAATCGGCGTGGGCGGGATCGCGTCGGGGAACATCGAGGACGGTGTTGAGCCAGGTTAGCACGTCGGGAGACTGATCGAGCTGTTCGACGACCGACGCCGCAGTCACTGCAGAGGCCATGCCGAAAAGCACCCCCGATTTTACTTTGTAATACGCCCAAGCACGCTTCTCTCAGAGGATGAAACCGGAAGGAAGCGTAGAGAAGTCGGATATGGTGTAACGGCTAACATTGCCGCCTCTCACGCGGCAGCTCGGGGTTCGACTCCCCGTATCCGAGTTACGAAATATCTTTTTGTCGGCTGCCCCCCGGCAACCTCCATTTAAAATAGTCCCTAGCATATGTCGTAAGGACCCTAAGGCGATGTAGATCTGTCTACTGATCTCCGTCTCGCTAAACAATTCAAGGCTGTCACATGGAAATCATGGAATATTTATTATACCCTTGTGATACTCCACACAAAGAACCATGCCTTGTCCGAGGTGGTAGATTTCACCGAAGTCAATTTCGATTCAACCTTCACACTGTCAGGAGAGAAAACTGCTGCATCAAGACCGCTATCCACAGGATGGATGGCTTGATCAGTCAGTTTTCCCACCCACAGTTCTTTCCAAGAATCTGGATTGTGACAAAACATTCTAACGCTCTTCTCAGAGATCTTATCACCGATCATTCCCTTGTCGTATGTCGCTACGTGAGCGCCGAATATGATGCTGCCACTCTCTGGAGACAAGAGGCGTCCCAAGGCATGCGCGAGTTGACGCTGGTCCTTCTCGGAGAAAAGCTTCAAAGAAAAGCCTCAGTTGTCTGCGAGCGCAATCGTGGATGGCGCGAGACTGACATGGAAGAACGCAGCAGCCCATATTACTGAAACGTGTCCACGAAGATGGTTCAGTGTGCTGATATTCAACAACTTGACCTCCGTCGTAGGTTCCAACGCATCCAAGAGTGGGGATAGAAAAGCCGGATCAAGGGCATCTCCCGCGATAAATTGTACTGGAAACGACTCCGGACTGGAGCGGAAGAGTACGTGACCGAGGTTCCAGAATTCTGGACATGATCCGTAGTTTGAGTATGCCAATCAGACACTAGACTCGGACCAACAGGTTAAATAGTTTCACCTCGCTTTAGATCCGACGCAATGATCTGTTCGGCAGGGAAGCCGTCTGCTGCAGCTTTGCGTACGTCATTGCCAACTAAAAAGCCGGCATGCAGCACCTTCACATGTGTGGGGCGTAACGCAAGGACGTACAACAACATCCAATGTCAAGGAGTATAGCCCCCTTGCGTTCTCGACCTAGCTTCAAAACATTCTTGTACACGGGCATCTTGGATATCTTGAGCCTTTCAAGCACATGAGGCATCGACATCGGTCTAGTACGATGACAACCTACTGTGTGAACTTGAAGAGACGTATGCAATGGTACGGGAACACCTGAAAAGCAAACTTGGTATCTAGAGAGGAATTAGACTGCCTCGAGGACATACAGCATACGCTTGTGCTTGGACATTGAGAATATGTTCCTTGAGTTCATCTTCATCGTGGATACCGGTACTGGACTTGAAGAACTCCAAGGATGCTTCATCTAGGGCGTAAAGACTAGGATCGAGAGGAGGCAGAATCGTATTGGAAGTCGGATGATTGATTAGAGCGAGCGACCCTTGCCACCCGCCGCCACTCATGTTATGTACCTCGTGGTACCAGTACAACACTTGTCAGTGTCAAACGTTACAAGCTGGCTTTGCAGATCGGGGCCAGGACCTGCAATTGTCATCGAAAGAGACCTGAATATATGAATGTCCATAACAATTTAAGAAGCTCAGCAGGTGTGAGTCGTGCCTCGATTCGAACACCCGCAAAAACGAAAAAGAACACTCGGATACGGGGAGTCGAACCCCGAGCTGCCGCGTGAGAGGCGGCAATGTTAGCCGTTACACCATATCCGATCTGCAACAGATCGCGGCGGGCGCTACATATTGGAAGCGCACTTCCTCCCTATCCAGCTTGAGCGTTGTCTTCGAAAACTTGTCTGTTTTTGACAAAGTAATGCACCTCTGCCTGCTTAACCCCAAAATGGCGAGCCGAGGAGACACAATGAGGGAACAACAATGATTGCTAGGCACCACTGCGCCCACAGTGTGCCCGATCCACGTGCCAGTAGCCTAAACACAAAATTTACGTTTCTCGCCCATGATGCTGCAAGGCTCTTTTGACTGCAGCTCAGTGGCACTAGTAGTCAATTCTTTGTCGGTCGTGAACATACGCTGACCGGAACGGCACAACACTACTATTAACACCGTCATCGTTCCGGTTGTCCTATCAATCCGTCGGACGTCCACCAGATCGCTTCAAGATCTGGGTTGAACAAGGTTAGCGGTAGAAAGGGATGTTGAACACGACAATATTATTCCACCGTTTCCAGCCAATGAAAATCGAGAAAAAAAAGACCCTGTGACATCTTACCTGTGCTGCCCTGTCACAGGCCTAGAAATGTCAATCACGAACTCCGAAGAAGGTCCGGCTGCGGAGTTTTAGAGTCACATCATCGTGGGTAACTCACCGGAGGAGATTTCCTTTTATGTATATTTCTTCCTTTGTTATGTCAACCCCGTCAACCAAGATTTCTGCCGACGCTCTGATTGGAGGATGGCTGGTGGAATGGGAATTCGATGAGGGTGGTCCCGGCAGTTTTTAGTCCGTGATAGATCTCAAGTCGATTTGTCGGCTAGCGTCCATTCAGTTCATTTCGTCTGGTGGACAGTCAAACGTGAAAATCGCTCGCAACCGCCCGTAATACAACTTGGCAAGAATAGATACTCAGCGCTCTGATAGCGCTCAACGCTCAGCTATGCTGAGAACGTTATAAAGTACCATATCCTTGTCGTTAAATCCGTTCTCTCTCCCATGCGTCCCAAGTACGGGATGACAGGAACTAACAGGGTCAAGGTTCACGCAACGCTTCCGAGCACTTGCTAAAGTTGTTACGCAATTGTTACGTTAACACAACTCGGGGGCCCAGATAACTAAGCTCGGATCACCTGGACGGCTTTACATATCCCCTGCTTTCGGGTGGGAGCGACTCAGTTCTTCACCCTGCGACAACCACTGTTGGCGTTTCCAGTCAGGCTCGCTCAACTTGTCAAGGGAACGGCTGGTGCTCTTGACTAATCAAAACTCGAACTTCATCTTCCCCACTTTCATTCAACCAATTTCCCTCTTTTCCTTGGCGATCGGTGGTTCCCATGTCTGCGGACGGTACTGACTCGAAGCATCAAGCTTTCGTAGTCGCGGTCTCTGCTTGTAAGTCCATATTTCATCTCCTCCGATCGTGAATATCACGCTCTCACTGCGCGCCGTCATAGCGGTGTCATTGGCGATTATGATGGGAGATTTCCTATTGCAAATGCTTGACGAAGTGAGATGTATTTGGCCGTAAGTTTGTTCATTGCCATCGCTCTCGATTGCTCAAGTGTCACGATTGTAGGAAGATCCGCTTCTGTTGGCAGCCGCGACTATATGTGTTTGCCAGGTACCTTGGAATGGCCAGTCAGATGTGAGTGGTGACTCCAGTGCAGTTTCTTAGCGTTGTCCCACAAGCCCGTTCCTCAGATTCAACGTATATTTTACTATTCGGATGTATCATGGAGTCCGCACCTCGCCCACTGGATGCAGCACCTGGTTCGCTTATCAGGCGGTTGTAGTTCAGTTCTTGCTGATACTCTATGAAGCACTTCTCATGCATCGTAGTAAGTGTTCTTGGATGATGAATTGTTCAAGGCCACTTAAGAATGCCTAGTTTATGCCCTCTACTTCCAAGACCCGACGATTTTGTCCACACTGATCGCAATTGCTGTCGGTCAGGCATCATCAATGGTTGTCAGCGCACACTTCTCGCTGCCAAACGTCGGGCACACTGATACTTGCATCATTTTAAAAACTCCCCTTGGAAATGCTTATTTTGGGTGAGCTGGAGCTCCTGTCTGGCAGTTCGTATGCTCATGACAAATTTGTGTCGTTGGGAACAGGGCAATAACCATGATAACATACATGATTATGTCCTTCCTGATTTTATGGAAATACCTCGGTCTGCGAGGCGGACGGAGGCGACAAGACTTCGTGCGCGTGGCAATCAGGGATTGCTTAATATCCTCATTAATAATATCAGGTGAGGCCCGTGAGGGCTTGCGTTGATGTTATCATCCTTGACACTGATTTCGTCAGCTCTGATGTTGTTCTTGACGCTCAGCGCATTTGACGTTATACATGTGAGCATCAGCAGCAACCTAAGATACTAGTGCGTATGTTCACACGTGGATTATCTTCCCTTGTTCACTGTCCGATTGATAGTTGGTTGGTATGCGCACTTTGGGTGTCTGTAAGTTGCTCGCGCTCGTACCATTCGTCTTACTGACGAGAAGGCAACCGTTACAATAGATTGGCAGAATCATCATAAACCACGAAAAGCTACCTCGTGAATCTGATGAACGGGACATCGGGGAAAACGTCTGGAGGGCCACACTCCAGCTGACGTCACAGATCGAGCTTGGAGAGGTTACACAAGATCACATAGATTCCAGAGGGGACATTCCCTGGTCCAGCGACACACCTGTGAGTGATGGAGTCTCTGGTGAAGGAAGTTCTCGGACATCTGTTTCCTCGAACGATATGACAAGGCCCGGGATCTTCCACTTGCAGTGGACCGGGTCATCGAAACGATCCTCCACTGCGGACCCGGAGTCTGAGCCATCCTCCGCGATTTAGTCACAGCATACGACACCTTCATGCCACCACTGTATCATTCGCTGCCGCGCTACTTGTATAATTGCTTACAGCACGTCGTTTTGAATCTGTATCCTACATATTGATGGGCTAATGAACTTATTGGATCATTTCGGGCGCCGTGACCGCTGACAGCTGCTGGTAACCTACGGACCCGCCGGGGGCCGTGTTTCGCCACGCATCTTTTTGTCCAATCACAGAGGCTATGGTGCCGATAAGTTGCAGCTGACATTCCGTCGCATACAACATCTATTTGTGTTCCAGGTCGATTCCGTGACAGCTTTGGTGTTGATTATGATGGCAACGTGATCAACGATTCAGAATCAGCGAAAAACACTTCACTGGCAATTGAATCGCTGTCAGGCGAACATTCGCAGATATCTATTGGCACTGGGTATGCTAACTCTACATGCATGCCCCACGGAAATCTTTCGAGCCTGCTGAGGCTTACCCCAGTCTCCACGTACTGTATCCCAGGCGCCCGCCGAGTTGCCAACACCGTGTATTCGTCGTAACGAAGAGCTATTTCGATCACAGATGGGCGCGGTGGGAAAAATGCGAATTCAAACAATACTGTGAACTTCGCGGATCCTGGAGGCGGCCCTGCTTCAAGTTTCTGAGTTCTCAACATCACCATGCATGCTCTCGAACGTTACCTTTTTTTTCTCTGCAGGGCTGACAATGTGGTTCGTGTGATCGATGATGAGTGGAGAACGAACGTACTGACTCTTTTTCACTAGTACCAGATATCTGCTCAGCGGGTCTGTCCCTGTCTGAGCTAATCGGTTCGACAGAATCGACACTCTAGCCTGAGTTTAGGAGTCCGGAATCAGGTTTTGACAAACTTTCAAACGAGAACGTCCTTCGGCGGGGTTGCGAGGGTGATGATGTACCGCTCTTCTTGTGCCAGCGCTGCCACTGTTCCGTCAACTTCTCGATCTCGAGGCCATGATTTAGCTGATCCAAAGCGCTGCCATGAGGAGTGGCAGACCTCATAACCGGGAACTTGTCTGTCACCGCTATTTCACCTTGGTCGTCTCGTCTCCTCAACGTTGCACATAACCGCTTCTTGATAGCCAAATGACACTCCTAGCTGGAATTACGGACTATCAACGCAGACACTGAACCCATCGTTGCGGGTATTATTTTTTGGACCACTGCGATCATCCTCGGTATTGCTGCACTCGTCTACGTGTGGCGTCCCGGGCGGTCTTTTACTACAAGCGACTACTCTCATATTAATACTTCCTTGAACGTATCCATACTCAGCCCATTCCCTTAATCTCTACCGCCTTTTCCATACCCGCGCCTGGCCCAGGGAAGACTGTTCCTTCTTATGCAAGTAAACTTCAGCGGAATTGCCGGCGACTCGGAGACGAGCTTCCGATACCGATACCGTCACCGCAAGTCCCAGTGAGAGCACTTGACGGAGGTGTCAAGCTCATGGGCCCGATGTGATTCCCCTTGAATACCAGGAGTACTATGGATTCCAAGCTGCAGATTGTATGTTCTCTTCATTTTACCCATACTATGCCGGACTCTCCCGGAACACTGAATGCGGCGCAACAAACCTTGCTGCTCTACAGCCTAACTAATAGCTACAGGGCCCGGTGCATGAATTATCTATTAGTTTACGTTTGACAGCCGTAGATCCAGCTGGACTTACAGTCTTCTGTCAAAAACTTTCAAATTCCAAGATTGGTCGAGCACTCAGAGTCTCAGACATAAAAATATTCCTCGTGAACCGAACAGCGGTGCGATGTCCAACCTCACTTCCGAACGAAAGTCCAACCGTCTTCCCGCTCGTGCGTCCTTGTCCTGCTATTGCAATTCACATTCACGAGCTCCCATGCTGCGCGGTAAAACCACCTCGACTACCTTTTGCAAGCGAGGTGCACATGAAGATCAACATTGGCAGCACGTGCATTATGGACTCCGCGTCGCTTCTGTGATATCAAACGCGAGCCCGAACCTCGGATACGCATTCGGAGCCTCGGACTTCGATGCAATGGATCTGGATCCGTCGAATGCGGAGTCCAATACCAGGCCTCAGACGCCCCCCCTTGAAAGATGGTCCCTGTAAGTTGGATCTTTCCGTTCAGTCGAATATCGGGACTGCTACAACTCGTCATCAGGCTCGGGGGTACTACCAGATCATCGCTGACGATGAAATGTCTACGCTTCACACTAGGTAACTTAATGTCAGTGAGATGTTCAACTAATCGGGATGCTAACCTTCACAGAAGATTCGCGGCCAATCTGGGCAAGTCACCCACCCTCGCAACGATCGTAACGTGGACGCCGGTATGTTGGCGTGCGCCACTGAGGGCATGAAATGTGGCCTTTTTGCCTTTGTAAGAAAGGAAGAAGCCACCGGAAGACATGCGAAGCAAGGGGTGAGAGAATTCATACACGTGGGCTGCAGGAATGTGTATCGCAGACAAATCCTAAGCTGGACGAGCTCAGAGTGATAATGGTTTGGCGGCCGCACCCCTGCAAGAGCACTCAGCACGCACGCGAGGAGCGATCGACGGGTGTACTCGAACGGGACAAGGTCAACGGTCGTGTCAATGTTATAACCTGCGGCAGAATGAGAACTCAGTGCCCAGTACCCTGGATATACGTGTCTTGATCTAGATTGATCATGCAAAGAACGTTGCACGAACGAATGAAAGAAGGACGGACCGGCACCGGGTACCATCATCAAACACGCGTCGAGCCACCCGCATTGTTATTGAAGTTGAGTTATTTCGCAATGAGTCTCACGCGATGATCGATGTCGATGAACCCCATAGTGATCAAGGTTGGTAGTGTTGATATGATTCCTTTTAAGGTACACAGCTTGTAATCGGATATGGTGTAAAGGCTAACATTGCCGCCTTTCACGCGGCAGCTCGGGGTTCGATTCCCCGTATCCGAGTTTGATTGTTTTTGGTCGGTCAGATCACCTCTTGCCTCGACGGTTGGCCTCCATTTTTCGTTCAAAAACATCTGCTCGTTTACATAATGTTGCTATTAGTACATCATACACGATCGTGATAAGGATGTAGCTTTACTGAACGAAGGACACTATAATGCCCTGGCCCAGGCTATGGTTTGAGCAAAAGATGTTCAACACTCAAAATGAAGCAAAAGTTACTCGGATACGGGGAATCGAACCCCGAGCTGCCGCGTGAAAGGCGGCAATGTTAGCCTTTACACCATATCCGAATTGTTGTTATCTTGCTGATTGTGTCGTCAAATTTCACGAAGATAAAAAAGGAAAGGTATTTTGCGATCGCAACTTGGCTGAGAGCGG
This sequence comes from Leccinum angustisporum, assembly GCA_038091055.1. Lineage (NCBI taxonomy): Eukaryota > Fungi > Basidiomycota > Agaricomycetes > Boletales > Boletaceae > Leccinum > Leccinum angustisporum. The sequence goes on from JBBPNU010000999.1 coordinate 8,426, forward strand.
TGAGTCGCACATGTTGGTCGGATCTTCGACTCTTCTGATTGTCTTAAGGATCACGCTATGTTCCGTGTCGGCGCGTGCTCACCTCGTGTCAGATTGGTGACTCGGACTCGCCCATAGACTCGCCCAGAGTTGAATAGACTCACGATAAATCCAAAGCATTCCAAACTTAGGCATGCCTCTAGTTGGATTGCATACAGGTCAGAAAGTGAACACGAATCCCTATAGTCGATCGTCACTAGAAATTCATAACCTTGAACGAGGCTTAGAAACGAGGTGATAGACGCCTGTACAGGATGGTAGGTCCAGGGCGGTCCAGGTGCTCTTTGCATGCAGCAACGCTTGGTAGCAATAATCGTCGCGGGGTTTTACAGCTTGGCATGAGGCTAGTACTGGAAGCAGTTGGCTTTGATGCCCGGGGATCTGTCCACCAAATCTCTCAGGATCTTATTTTGGCAATCTGCGGATGGAAATGACGCACGGCGGTGAAGATCAAACGCCCTGCCTGCCAATTCATATCCGATTGTGACTGTTCAACCTAGCACTATTAATTACTAGACAGCGGAAAACATCTACAGAATGTAACATTCAAGTTGCCGATGTAACTAGAAGAAAGAGCAAACACATAGAAATGTCGGCAGACTAGCTGCTTCGTTATGAACAAGATACGAGGAGTTCTATCCAGAAGTGAAGAAGAATACAATTAAACCCGAGAGTGAAGGAAAGGCAACAAGAAGACTGGAGGAAAGGGAAACCTATGACCGCAATCACGAGTCCAAACGGAAGTCCGGAGTGGTAGGCATCTAGTTCGAAATCACATTCATGCAAACCGAGTAATGTGCGTTCCTCGTCACTTTATGAGTGAACACGGATCCACAGTTAGGACAGTGCCACTTCCAGACCATATGTCTTTCTTGAATATGTTTCATCAACTCTTCTTTCGCAAACGTAGAGCTATCTGGGCAAGCTTCCCACCGACATGAGAAGCCGCGTCCGGTGCCATATATTCCGTGACAATCCCGCATGTGCGCCGAGAATAGATACCCCTGAATGGCAGCACCACACCGCACGCCATTCTCCACCCAACGACAAATGTGGGGGCATAGCTCTGGAGAGCTGGCAATAGAAACCAACATTCGAGAATCCTGATGAAAGTAAGGAGCGGTAACGGTCTCGGCGTGTGCGGTCTTACCTCGTCGGTGAAACTGTGGTTGAAACCATCGTTGTAGCTGTTAGAGATGTTACGAGACATCGTATTCACTAGAGGAGACGACCTGCAACGAAGAAAAAGGCAGAAGTAGAGCGCACCGCTGTTTAATCGCAGAAACAATCCTGATATTTATACTCAGACCATTGAAGGCAAACACGCTTCGAATTGACGTTGAGGTGCTTGTGCCATTCTACAGCATGGTACACAAGTAGGTCCGTTGTTGAACACGCCGATCGGACTTTTTTGCAATTAGATCTGAAAGCCATAAACGTGAAGAGTACCCGAGCAGATTTTCTCCGCCACTCAGGCCTCAGGTACCGGTACTATGCAGATGCAATCCGACCACAGAGAATAGTGCTTCCTAGCCAAGGATACTCCGTGGATCAAGACTTGATCAGCAGTTTATTGCCAACGGTGGCCAGCGCCCACCTTGCCTCGCCTTGAATGGCAGAAACAACCACACATTTGGTTACAGCTTCTCACACAATAGGTCAGAATACCGACTTGTCCCAGGCTACACTACATGACTAGAACATTCAAACGTTATTGCTGGATGTGAATCACGATGATGACGGAACAAGATGCGGTGGTGGAAGACTGCAAACGAACGTACTTGGATAGCATCAAAAAAGGTCGCCGAAAGATTTCCACACACTTTCAAGAATCAAGAACCCTTTCAATGGGGAGGATGCGGTGAGAAGGATCAGAAAGAGGACTTGCTCGAACGTTTGCTGGTGTTCAAATGGTCAGACATCGTTGCGAATGGCGATGGGAAGTCCAAGGGTCTACGTGAAAAATGAGGACGAGGAACTTGAAAATAGATCGCGATCGAGGTTACTTCTTTTAAGCTCCGACAGTGGGACCGGCACCATAGAAACCGGCCTGGCACACACAGCGCTTACTAGTAGCGCAAGCTTGTGTATGACTCCCGGCATCGCTTCGATCTAGCAAGTTATCATGCATCCGTTTGGAGGAACACCAGTATGTCCCCGGTGTAACAAGGCCGTGTACGCAGCTGAGCAGGTATGTAGTGCTCGTCGTGCTCGTGCTTCATTTGACTCATGTGCCCGTGGTACAGGCGATGGGACCAGGTCGCAAGGTAGGCCAATTCAGTCGTCCCTGAAGGATCACTGTCTCATATTCCTTGCGCCGTGGTAGCTTTACCATAAGGCAAGCCACTTCCTTTGCGCTCGCTCACTCAAGCGTTACCCTGTGCCATCAATAGCCATGTCTTGCGTGTACCTCATGCAACAAACGTCTGGACTCGCTTACCTTACTGGAACACGACCAACAGGTATGCTATCACCGTCATCGCCAACTAACTCATCTTGATTATCACTTAATTTAGCCGTATTGGTAGGAACCACTTGCCAATCCCTGCGTTACTTACCCTTGACTCCATTTGTCAAGTAAAAATTGCCATTTACGCAGCTTCGGCACCCGGGACCTTCGACACGCAAACCTCCCTCACCGAGACGATGTTGGTTCCTCTCCTTCAGTGCCTGCCCGAAACCCATTCTCCCCGTCGACCGAGTTATCCGGTACGCCTTCCCGAACGCCGAGCAATGTCACCAGGCAGACATCCCCTGGTCGCTCTCCTTTTCCTATGCCAGTTACTCGTGTCAGAAATACTGGTTCACTCGACCTCACACCACGACCTCTGGTCAACGATGGATCTCGTTCACCCGTCCGTACCCAGTTTACAGGGGCTGGACCAATTCTTCGTGCGAACTCCGCTCTACCCGCACGGTATTCCCGTGCTATCATCAACCCCCCAAGCGATTTAATCGCCCCTGGCTCAGAGTCAAGCACAGAGGGAAATGATACTGCAGAAGAAGATGAAGTACAAGACATCGTTGAAGAGCGCTTGTCCTCCGAGGACGACACCACAAGAAATGATCGCCCAGTATCACCGCTCAAGCCCTACTCCACCGGGGTTGTTGCGAGTGGAGGGATCAGCTCGTTGAAACAGACCGCCACTGGGACGCGATA
>JBBPNU010001000.1:0-11622 GCA_038091055.1 Leccinum angustisporum
CTCAATGTCCGCCTTTAGGGCCGTGATCCGCCCTGGAAGGTCTTGCCAAGCCACCGTGATAGGCCAGCCCCACGTTGTGCTTCCTTTACCCTCTCGCCATACTGAAGGACGTTCCTGAGATTGCGGCATATGTCGAGAGAGCGTGATGAAGGCACGGGCCGGGTCCTGTCATCCACCTGGTTTTCATCCTCGAACTACTGATTAATAGGAGAAGCTCGTATATGCGTCACGAGGGCGAGCGGTCGGCCTGTCGAGTAATTTCCCAGCTAGTAAGCTGTTAGTAATATTTCGAATAGCAACATGAGCGCTCAGCTAGCCAGAAAAGGGTTTATGTGACGGCGCAAAGTAGATCAGAAATGTTTACGACCGCGAGAATACTCTTCAATAGTTCCATCATTCTTCATTTCAAATAGGGGACAGTGTGGACAGAAATAGGTGGGAAAGCAACTGAGAAATGAATGTGCCCTCGGAGGTAAGTAATCTAATCTTGAAAGTATGGACATGTACTACAAACATCAAATGACTTGCCTTGCTAGACTGTAGGATACTTGTGCGATTGGGAGTCTCAGGCAAGCCTTTAGACATATAACCCCGTCTTATCAAATCCTTTGGCATATTCGGTTCGATTACGTTCCGAGATTTTGGGGTTTGTGTGGGGTAACCTGAAAATTAAAATCCGCAATCAAAGCATAGCAACCCATCAGATTAATAATCTACTACAGTAGACTCCCTCTTAACGCATACCTGTCGGGACAGGCCAGAAAGTATGGGTTATAAGGGAGTATGGGGTATTGAAGAGACTGGTCATTAGGCGCCCGGTAATCTATCTATAGTTTTCTGGTAACATAGTATGAATCCAGTATTATTTACGAGGGAAATAGTCCGTCAAACGAGTCTCCTTCGCCTTCTGCATCTCGATGGCTCGTGCCCGGTGCCCCAAAGATCCAAGGATCATCTCGGCATTCCTGAAGAAGGGATCGTCGAAGGTCTTCATGAACTTCCGCAATGTCAGAACTGCCTGGAGCGCTTCACGACGAGTAACAGCTGGTTCCGAGTCTTCTGAATCTGAGACATTGCCTGCGGCGTCATCACCCGGCAATCCGTTTTCGCGTGCCTTCCTTGCATCCATGACAGCATGGTAGATGAGTCTTCGTCTGTCGCCTCAATAATATTGTGCGCCTCAGTAGCTGGGTTGACGAGCTCGTTGATCGACATTCGATTTGACTATTGCAGGGCTCCAATTGACTGTAAATCGTCCAAGGCGCTTTCGACGTGGTTTTCGGCTTCTGCAATAGGGTCGTTGTGAGTTGCTGAGTCAGCGCCGGAGTGGACAAGGGACGAGCGGCAAGTCTACGTTGGTAAAAATGGGAAAAAGTTGGTGTTTCGGGTTACTATTGCCAACTTGGGATGGTTGGAAAATAATAATAGTATATAGGAAGCCCCCTGTTTGGCATTACCCGACTCTAAGTATGGGTTATTGGTCTCAAAAATAGCTATGGGTTATGGGTTATGGGTTATTGGTGCAAATTCCCTGCAAACCAACTCGGGAAAACCAAAAAAGTATGGGTTACAAGGGAGTATGGGTTATATGCGGTATGTGTTATAAGGGAGTCTACTGTAATTGGGATCTGCAGAGGAGCCAGAGTTTATTCACGAGCCTTGATTGGCTAGCGGAAGAAGTTAATTATCCTCGGGGAGGCTGCCTCCCCCCTCGGGTAGTTTTTCAGATCAGTGAGGTGTGCAACAAATCAGGCCATTTTCTAGAGCCTGAGATACGGGCAAATGCTTGGACCCCGCCTTCTCCGATTGGAAACAGGTTTTATAGCCGGATAACTTACTCGTTCGAGTGTATCAGTTCACTCTTCTTCTTCCTCTCGGTGCACTAGATCTGTTCATCCATCTCGTTTTCCACGATACATTTGTCTGGGTTGTCGAAGAGCACAAGAACGTCATGGACAAATCCAGCACTTCACAAGGGCCGCGCCCGGATAAGAATACCAATGGGTGCAGTGGAGTCCCTAAAATTTTCATCCCAGATGTACTCCGAGCCAGTCTATGGCCATGGTCTCGTCAAATGAACTCTCATTATGCAGAGCTCAAGGAGGAGTCTGATGCTTGGGTGGCTGGCTTGCAACCGTACTCTCCCGAGGTCCAGAAGGTTGTAGATCGATTGAATTATTGTAAGTGTTTCCCCCTGTTCTGTAACGTTTTCCCTGTCTGCATACTCATCTAGTTTGGCAGCTCTCCTCACCTGTTCGGCACACCCAACCTTAAGCAGAGGTGAGTTGCTTACATACCAATAGGATTATTTACTTAGCCGTGGTCAGAGCATGGCAGAGCAGCATGCGATCTCATGCATTTCTTGTTCGCGGTTGACGACTATCTCGAGAGGCTCACTCCCTCTGAGGTTCGAAAGGAGAAAGAGCTGATGCTTGATGCTATTCGGAATCCTCATACACCACGTTCGAAAGAAGAGTCGATCTTCGGGGAAATGGCCCGTCAGTAAGTGTTTCATTTCATTCCTTGGGAGTTTCGACATGATACTTACCTGATTGTAGATTTTGGGTAAACAACATGCAGAACGCCACAGAAGTTACACTGAAGAGATTTCTCCGGAACCTTGATGACTATTTGGAGAGTGTCGCCGAGGAGAACATCAACAAAGAGCAACACCGCATCCTTGATGTCAAAAGCTATATCAGGCTGCGACGTCGTACTGTCGGAATAGTACCATTCTTTTCTATGAACGAGCTGGGATTTAACATCCCAGACGAAGTGATGTCACTCCACGCTATTCAGGAAATGGTACAGATGTCCCCTGAAATGATCGCTTGTTGTAATGTCAGTGAAGCTGAGAGCACATTCCATACTATGCTGACACGACCACCTTCACCACTTTTTTTAAAGGACATGATCTCCTACAATATCGAGCAAATGCGAGGAGACGATCTCAACAACATCATAACGTGTGTAATGAACGAGCACCTTACAGACGTGAATGGGGCCATTCTATGGGTCCAAGACCATGTTTTGGGGCTTGGAGAGAAGTTCCTTGCTGCCATGGCGTCGCTTCCCCAATGGGAAGAGCCTTTGAATTCACAGGTGAAGGAATATTGCGATGGGTTAGGTCAGTGGGTCCAAGCAAATTATGACTGGCATTTCGAGGGCGAAAGATATCTTGGACGGAAAGGCCCGGAGATCAGGAAGAACAAATGGATGTCGCTCCTTCCAAAGAAGGCTGCGAGCGAGGAATTTGGCCCTAGGGAGGTTGATGATTCCCTTTTGTAATCGGAGAATATAGGAGGTTCAGGTGTATGAATGTACATGTAGCCTGATGACAAGCGTCTGGCTGCAGTCTTCGTCCATGATGTCGACGTGTGTGTGTGTGAAAGAGGCAAAATGATCGTGATTATATGAAATGCCACCCTTCTGTCGTGGTCACCGTCGATGTTATGTGGTCATATTTGTATATGTATTTGTACTTATTGTCCAAAATGGATAGGGGCTGGAAATTATCATGATGCTTACGGTGACAGACCTTGTCTTGATCCTGAAGCAAGGCTGCAATATTGACCAGGTGGCCGTCATGCTCAATTCCAGGGCCTTACCGACATTCCCGTTCAACGCTGATCTCACGGACTGTTGTCCTGATGCCCTTCCCGACCTCCAGAGTTTACAGGGTTTCATTTCTTCCTCGAAGTTTGCGTACTCTATATTTCGGGCTCGGCCAAACTCTATCCTGGGGGCTGTAGCACGAAGCCACTTTGGCTTTACTTTTACACAGGCGAGGAGGACCCGAGGTCTAGAAGTAGTCAACTTTCAATCACCGAATCTCTAAAATTTCGGCAATCTGTGTACTGGTTCTGGCTTCTTTTAGCCAAGTACGGACCAGGAGGACTCGGCAATGGCGAGTATCACAGACAATCCAGAGAACCAGTCGTTGCGGAACAAACAGTCTTCCTATCGAACTTGGGATATCCTGAACAGATGGAAAAGAGACGATTGGTTATGTACTTATTGCATGATAAGGTTCTTGTCAGAGAATATTGAAGCCTGCCAGTGGTTTGGCGGAAGGGCTAGACGAGACATTCCGTATCGATGAATCCAGGAGGGGCAAAATCAGGTCGATCAGGGTGTAGCGACGACTTTTTGTGGTGAAGCTCTGAATATGACTAGAATCTTATCTGCTCGTCCACTGCGAAGAGTTATAATGGTATATAAACACTCATTTCTTCCGTCAGGTAATTAATGACTTAGTGGTATACATGCCCTTTACCCTCCTACATAACCTGCATGACCATTATTGTATACAATGGCCAAGATCCGCAACGATGTGAAGCGCGATCAACTTGTCCGACTTAGGCATGTCGAGCAGGTCAATTCATGGTGACTTTGCTCATGATATCAGCGAGCGTGTTCACTTCCTCCTCATCCACCTCGGGCTTCCTCGCCTCCGCTGATGGTGCCTGCCCTTCGACCTCTTTGGCGTCACCTTCCTCACCTTCCTCCTCCTCCTCCTCCTCTTTCTCACCTTCTTCCTCTTCCTCTTCCTCTTCATCTTCGTCCATGAAAAATTTTCCGCCGCGCTGCTTCATAATTTGTCGGATGGCGTCAACATGATCTTCCGAGTCCTCATCAACATCATTCCATTGCAGTTCCAGCCTCTTCAGCTTTGGCAGAGAAGCCAGAGATTCTGCCAAAAATTTGAAAGTCGATGCATTAAGGTTGTTATTCTGGAGCACCAGAGTCACCAGATTCGGATTTGACCCCTCTGTAAGTTTCTGCAGAGCAAGCGGCACCTCGTCAACACCCTCGAGTGACAATACACAGTCCGAGAGGATGAGAGTCTCTAATGCAGGCATCTTTGTCAGGGCACGAGCCCACTCGTGGACCGCTTCCATGGCTTCATCCTTGATGAACGTATTGTCCTGAAGATCAAGATACCGTATGTTCGGGCACTTGGATAAGCCCTGGGCTAGAGCTTGTATCCCATCGGTCCATATGGCGTTCTGCGGAAGCCTGACATCTACCAGCGTTCCATGTGCAGCAAATGTTTCTGCCCATGCCGATGCGGATCCGTTTTCAAGCCTATTCCTACCGCAGATGATCGTCTTCAGATTCGATGTCAGACCCTTCTCCTTACTCAGCTCTGCCGACTTCTTTAGCCAGTTCGCGATCATAGTTCCTGCCTCTGGGCCTAGACCGTTGTTGCTCAGCCGGAGGATCTCGAAACGGTTGGTTTCGAGGAGGTTGCGGAGAGGTTCGACAGAGCGAACACCAAAAGCGTTGTCACTAAGGTTTATTTCCACGAGCGTTGATTTGGGCTCAATAGCGTCACATAGAGCCTTAAGTGCATCGGGGATCTCGGAGATGAGACGACCAGTGAATATATCAGCAAAGTCTGCGACCTGGATCGCGATTGAGAACTAGCAGAGATTATACGGGAAAGGTAAAAGTACCTTCAGGTTTTGCGTCTTCTCCAAAAACTTTGCAAACTCCTGTGCAGCCTCGACACCAATGGTGTTGCCTCCCAGATGAACCTCTTCGATTGATGTGGGATCGAAGCCCTCGAGGAGCGGCAAAACATCGTCTGCGGTGTCGATCTTGAGACTTTGGCCTCTGATGTCTAGGATTTTCGCGTTTCTGACCATTTGTATATGCGATGAAGGGGGTTTGTTCCGACTTGAGGCTGTGACGAGTTCATTGAGGTCACGTGCGTGAAGCAAAGTAAAAAATCATCGCGACTTGCCAGTTCTCCGCATCATCATGTCGCTTCATGATCCTCTTGCAATTGATCTCTCAAAACAGACGCGAGCATTCCTCGCCCTCTTGCCGTCAGACTCTCCTTATTCGAGTCAAATATCACTTGCATCATCACCAAAAGACTTGCTTTCAACGCTCTCGCGATTGCTTGCTATTCCGTCGCTTACTGTACCGATATCAGCCCTCTTTCGGCCATTGTTGATCGACCTGTGCGCCAGATGGCTACACGACCAAGAGGACATCGAAGACAGATTCGTAGCTTTCTGCACATTGATCGAAATCCACCAGGAACTTTTTCCGTTAGTCCACTTGATCTTTCGTCTTCCGAGTTCTGACTTATCCCCGTAGGGTTTTGTCCGCATTCTTGCACCTGCCATGTCTCTCACAAGGCCCATTGCATCTCGTGGAAGGGTGTCAGACGATCGTCACGTTGGATGCTATACGTTTACAACGTGTGCTTCTTGCTTACTATCGCTTGCTTCGATCCAACCGTCTACTTCCCGGCGATCTCCTATGGCCCATATCGCATCTATCAACTCTCTTCACTACTCCTCACCCCGACGCTGCAGCTAAGTACTTGGCAATCAGGTGTTATTCGCTACACACAGGCATGGCTGAAGTGGAGCGCACCCAATTGGAGACCCGATTTCTTGGTGAGCCCGGTGTGGTCGACTGCTCACTTGCGTACGGGGAAAATATAGACGGGAGTCGAATCACCATCGATGGATGGTTGATGCCTATGCTGGAACTCAAACGAGTCCATCAGGGCCGCAACTCTGTTGCTGCCGGCTCCGATTTCTATTCGCCTGAAAATGACAGAATTCAACTGTTAATGAGCAGCGACCTGTCGTAAGTCTTTCCTCTCGGTACATTTTTACCATGCTTTACAAATCCCTTGCCAGCCCATGGACAGCCAATATCCACGGCATCCTCATGCTGAAATCTTGTCCCTCTTTTCCTTCTCCCGTTAACGTTGTGGAAACGCCCTCAGCAATAAACGCGTTACGACAGCTTGCCATTTTTGTCTCTCTTCGATTGCCTGCTCTCATCACCTCTCCCCCGTCGTCCGGAAAGTCACTTTTCCTCTCGCAACTTGCATCTCTAGTGTGCCCTGGGGTGGATGACCAGATTGTCACCGTCCAACTTGCCGACACATCGCTTGATCCTCGCACACTTCTCGGATCCTACGTTTCCTCTCCGACGCAACTAGGAGCATTCGAATGGAAGGATGGTGTGCTCGTTCGTGCCATGAGGGAGGGCAAGTGGCTGGTCTTCAAAGATATCGACCGCGCGAGCATGGAAGTGTTGGGGCTTATCAAGCCCCTAGCCGAGTCTCTGGCTCCCGGTACATGGATTGGCGATCGCGCGAGTATAGATGTTCCAAACAGAGGCAGGGTGAGGGCTTCCGAACGCTTTGCTATCTTTGCGACGCGTTCAACAATTCCATCGACCAGCGGAAACTTCCCGAGCCCATCTTTTTATGGAGCCCACAAGTTCCAGGAACTCATCGTCGAGGCGCCATCGTTGGACGAAGTCAAGACGATTATAGAATCCCAGTTTCCTCGGTTAGGGCAGTTGCTTGTACAGGCAATCATACAAATCTGGGCCGGTGTTCAGGGTTTGGGGACGATGGCTTCGAGTAGGTCTGTCGGTCTGAGAGATCTAGAAAAGTATTGCCGTCGGCTAGAGGTACTCGTCCCCTCATCCCATAACTCCACGAATGCGGAGACCACCAGCCAGGACGTCATTCTCATTCCCACGCTCTTCCCCAACCTTGCTTTTCGAGAAGAACTTTTTCTCGAAGCCAGGGATGTCTTTTTTGGTACAGGTGCTCTTACAGCCGCAGCCCAAGCCCACTCCGATCGCATCGCAACTCTTGTTGCTGATCACCTCGGCATAGACCCTGAACGTCGTCAATGGGCTCTTAGTAGGCGAGTTCCCGCGTTCGAGGAGGAGAGAGACGGAAACGGTGATATCACTACAGTTGGTATCGGCCGTGTACGTCTCTCTGCTCGACCTCCGAAGTCGATCTTTCTCATTGCGCCAACTCGTCCTTTTGCGTTGCATAAACCTGCCGTGTGCCTCCTTTCACGAATTGCTACTGCTATAACTCTTGGCGAACCTGTCCTCTTGACTGGGGAGACTGGTACTGGAAAGACTAGTGCTATCACACATCTTGCTTCTTTACTCCGCCAACCTTTGATTTCACTCAATCTCTCTCATCAAACGGAATCCTCAGACATACTTGGTGGTTTTAAACCAGTTGATGCTCGTATCCCTGCTTCGAAGCTTCAAGCAGAGTTCTTGAACCTCTTTGGAAATACCTTCAGTCGGAAGAAGAATTTCAAATTCGAGGAGTCTGTCAGGAAAGCGGTACAAGAGGGTAAATGGAGGAGAGTGGTGGCTCTTTGGAGGGAGTCTGTGCGGCTTGCCAGGGAGCGGATCGAGTCAAAAATTAACGAAGAGACACAGTAAGCGTCTAGCATACAATGACTTGGCTTCCAGTAACCTTTTCCCAGGGAATCCACCGAAGTGGATGGACCGAGGAAACGGAGGAAAGTCGATCAAACACTGCTCCGACATTCTGCGGAGGCTTGGGATAAGTTCCAACGTGATATCGACGAGTTTGACATTCAGCATGCTCAAGGGCAAGGCAAATTCGCTTTCGACTTCGTGGAGGGTCCCCTTGTCAAAGCGCTCCGCTCTGGCGATTGGTATGTTTGCTTGTAATGATTCTCAGCTTGTGTCTGACCCGTTAGTAGGATACTTCTCGACGAAATCAACCTGGCCAGTTCAGAAACCCTTGAATGCATTGCTGGGCTTCTCAGCGGTCCAATGGCATCCATCTCTTTGACTGAGAAGGGTTCCTTGGAAGTGATTCCCCGACATCCTAACTTTCGCCTCTTCGCCTGCATGAATCCTGCCACGGACGTCGGGAAAAAAGACCTTCCGCCTAATATCAGAGCACGGTTCACCGAGATTGACGTTCCTTCGCCGGACGCTGATCGCGAGACTCTGCTTAGCATCATCCACCAATATATTGGACATTGTGCGGTTGGAGATAAAGCTGCAATCATGAATGTCGCAGACTTCTATGCCGCTCTCAAAGAACTAGCGGAGGATCGCCGGTTGGCCGACGGATCAAATCATCGACCTCACTACAGCATGCGGACGCTCGCCCGTGCTCTTACGTTTGCAGCCGACATCTCCCCAACGTATGGCCTACGACGAGCCTTATGGGAAGGTTGTCTAATGGCATTTACCATGGTGCTCGACGGGCCCAGTGCAAATATTGTCACCAATCTCGCTCACAAGCACATCCTCGCTGGAGTTCGCAATCCTAAATCATTGTTGACAAAGGAACCCTCGCATCCTATATCCCGCTCCACCGACGAGTTCGTCAAGTTTGGTCCGTTTTACCTCGAGAAGGGTCCACTTGAAATCGATTCAGTTGAGGATTACATCATGACTCCTTCCGTAGAGAAGAAGTTGATTGATCTTTCCCGCATTGTCCTCACCCGTCGTTTCCCTGTACTCATCGAGGGGCCAACATCCAGTGGAAAAACCAGTGCAGTTGAATACCTCGCCCGCCGAACTGGTCATCAATTCATTCGCATCAATAACCACGAGCACACTGATATTCAGGAGTACATTGGATCTTACGTTTCCGACCCAGTCACCGGAAAGCTGGCATTCAAAGATGGGTTGCTCGTCCATGCTCTCAGACGCGGCCACTGGATTGTTTTGGACGAGTTGAACCTCGCACCGACGGATGTCCTCGAAGCCCTGAATCGATTACTGGATGACAATCGCGAACTGGTCATTCCGGAAACTCACGAAGTCGTCCGCCCTCACCCTCACTTCATGCTTTTTGCTACTCAAAATCCGCCGGGCATATATGCTGGTCGAAAAGTTCTGTCGCGTGCCTTCCGCAATCGTTTCCTAGAAGTTCACTTTCAAGACGTACCGCAAGCAGAGCTAGAATCCATCCTATGCCAACGATGTCGGATCGCTCCGTCGTATGGGCAACGGATCGTCACTGTCTTTCAAGAGTTACAGAAGCGCCGTCAGACTGGACGTGTTTTCGAAAGCAAACAAGGCTTTGCCACCCTTCGGGACTTGTTCAGGTGGGCTGGCAGAGATGCTGTGGGTTATCAGGAACTCGCGGAAAATGGGTACATGCTTCTCGCCGAACGCGCTCGGCGCACCGAAGACAAGCTAATGGTCAAGGAAGTCATAGAGGCGGTCATGAAGGTTCAAATCAACGAGGAGTCCCTTTACAAGCTGCATGGCCCTGAAGTGGAAGCATACATCGGATGCCCTGTACCTTCATCCTCACAAATCGTTTGGACTCACGCTATGCGACGGTTATTCGTTCTGGTTTCCAGGGCTGTGAGGTTCAACGAGCCAGTTCTGTTGGTCGGAGAGACCGGTTCTGGCAAGACATCTGTCTGTCAATTGTATGCCGAGGTCGTCTCCAAGCGCCTGCACACGCTCAGCTGTCATCAGAACACGGAAACAGCAGACCTGATTGGTGGTTTGCGACCAGTACGCAACCGCGCAGCAGCTTCTTTGGATGCTTATCGCGATGTGTTGTCTCTACTCTCTCGCGCTGGTGTCCCTAGCCCTCCCACGGATGCACAGGGGATCCTTGAACAGATCTCCGCACTTTTGAAAACCGATCTCGATCCCTCACTGATGGCTGCTCTGCGGGAGTCGAAGGAGAAACTTACCTCTGAGGCCCTATTTGAATGGCATGATGGTCCCCTCATCCGAGCCATGAGTGGTGGCGATGTCTTCTTGCTCGATGAGATCTCGTTGGCCGACGACTCGGTGCTCGAGAGGCTTAACAGCGTGCTAGAGCCCGAGCGAACCATTGTGCTTGCCGAACGAGGGGGTACGGGCGGTGAATATCCTGCTGTGCGCGCCAATGATTCCTTCAAGCTTCTCGCAACGATGAACCCGGGGGGTGATTACGGGAAGAAGGAATTATCCCCTGCACTTCGGAATCGTTTCACGGAGATTTGGGTGCCCACAGTCGACGACCCCTCGGATCTTCAGATGATCATTGAGAGCTCCTGGGCTCATGACCCGTTGAAAGCCTTCACTGCGCCACTTTTGCACTTCACCGATTGGCTACGCGAGAGGATCGGCGACCGTTCTATTTGTACTCTGCGGGACATGCTAGTAAGAAACCTCTGGATATACTCCAATGCGTTCCTTCTCACTCCTTTCCCAGGCATGGGTTGCGTTCTCGAACGCCGTATTCCTTCCCAATATAGAGGATAGAATGCCAGCAGGCGAGACCTTCGTAAGTCTATCTTATTCTTTTCTGAATCGGGAATTCATTCGCAGTCCAGCACCACGCTGCTCATATGACCTTTCTGGACGGACTCGGTTCTTTGCCACAAACCGCCACACTCTCTCCGCAGGTTCTACAGCAAATCAAGGATGAGGCCGTTAGCAAGCTGCACCAGCTTGTCCCGTTTAGCGCCACGGATATGTCTCATTTCTCCTACGATCCGTCTATCTTCGTCCAGTTTGGCCCTTTCCCACTCCCAAAGGGACCAGAAAACGCCATGAACCACGGTTTCAATCTCCAGGCACCAACAGCTCACGAAAATGTTCTCCGAGTGGTAAGAGCCCACCAAGTGCGCAAGCCAATCCTCCTGGAGGGGAGTCCAGGAGTTGGAAAAACTTCCCTCATCACTGCACTGGCCAAGATTGCAGGATACCACCTGTGTCGCATCAATCTTTCTGACCAGACGGATCTGATAGACTTGTTCGGATCTGACCTACCTGTGGAAAATGGTGCACCGGGAGAGTTTGCCTGGAGAGACGCGGAATTTCTTCAAGCCT
>JBBPNU010001001.1:0-11612 GCA_038091055.1 Leccinum angustisporum
CAGCGAGGCAGGCACCGACTCTTGGCGATGTACCTCGGAGACGACGCCCTCTGGCATTTGGCCTTCCTTCTCCACGACGAAATGGGGCGGCGCTGAACGAGAGTTGTCGCTGCGAAGCGCAAATAACCGTGGCTCCTCTGCTACAACGAGGCATCAGTGGATGCGGACCTTGCACCTCACACGACCATAGCATCACCTTTGTGCAGTGGTGGTAGATCGTCCAACCGCACCACCGGTATCGAGTCGACGTCGTCGACAGCCATCCTCGTGGGTCGCTCGTCCGTGATATAATACGGGTCCTCCCTCATCCTCTCCAACCGTTCCGCTTTCAGCTGAAAAAAAAATCGCGTCAGCCTGTACGAAACCGGAGCACATGCAAAACCGACCCGTTCCCGTTCTGCTCGCTCTTCTGCAGTCTCCACTTGCTCTTGAGGCGCGAGTTCGTCCACGAGCGGATCCTCCTTGCGCTTTTTCTTGCTTTCTTTCGTCCTCGACCTGTTTGGCGTTTCTTTTTCCTTTCCTTTCTTGCTCTTCTTGGCCTTTTTCTCGATCATCTGACTTTCGTCGTCCAACAAGGGTTCCTGCATTGCCGGCACGATCCAGGCATCGAGATCGAGACCATCAGGAAGAGGCACGCTTGCCTGCGCAGCCGCTGCAACTGGTCCAAGTTCGTACGATGACACAAGGGGCCGAATGAGATACAAGCTCTTGGGGAAACTTAGCTCATCAACGGGATTGAAACCAGAGCCCAGTGCATCCGCCAAACCGCTTTCTGCCCTCGGTCTATATGCTGCGAGGTCGTGCTTGATGAAAGTGAACAGTTGGAGAATGTTTGCCGCCTGTGCAATGTAAATATCTTGACGCGGGACTGACAATGCACATTCTTACCCGCTCCTGCACTTCAATGTGCGGGCTGGAGACAAACTCCTCTATTTGCTCGATCATCGTCTCCACCGCACCCGCGACCTTTTCCAACAAATCATTTGTCCATTGCTGGGCTGCTTCAGTAGCCCAGTACCCAAATATTTTGTTTGCAGCTTGAATATACACGGCAATAATATCGGAGTCCAGCAATGCGACGTTTGGATGTAAGAGATAAGGCAGAAGTTCCTCCGGCGCCAATAATTCGCTGTGAAGTCATCGTCAAGTGCAAAACCTACGCAGACGACTAAATACGAAACTTACTCGCAAAACTCTCCGCATATCCATGCGGCGGCCCATAGAACCTCGGAACAACTTCCTGGCTCGCCTGCGTTCAACAAGAATGTTTCATCGGAGAGGACCTTGACCATCAACTTGACGGCATAAGCGCGTGCTGCCCTCACACGACCAACCACATCAACCAATTGATCGCGGATTTGCCCGCCAATGTCCACGTTCGAGATGTACGCAAGGTCTACGAGAACTGAAAGGTACCACTCAAAGTCAAGCACGTTGTCGTATGTCGAACTGGAACACATCGAGATGATGCTCTGCGAGAGGACGAGACGGTAAGCGGGAGACTGCGATGGGGCAGATGGGGCTTTCGAGGGAATGGTCGGTACGACGTGTTGGGACAATGATCGTACTGCGGAAGGAAGAGACGGCCCATCCTGCTGCACGAGATGAGAGAGGAGCTGTTGGACGATAGACTGTAGATTGTGTCGTGTGACCTGTATTGCATGAGGGAATGCGGGTAATGAAATGAAGCAAAAGTGGCTCACGAGAGCAGTCACGAGATCGAGAGCGCGCATTCGGATACTGATGTCTTGATCATCAACACTAGCAAGAATCGTATCCTGGTGCTCTGCGACCAAATCGGGATGGGTAGGTACGATTTTGACCATCGCGAGGAGGGCAATATACTTGACTGCTCGTTCGGACGATTAGTAAGTGGAGGAGAACGTTAAATCGTGTACACCGACGATTCTGATCTGCATCTTGAAGGAATGCCGCAAGTTTGGAGATGCAAGTTTGAGCGAGAGAGAGGCCAGAGGGACCCTGGAGCATGCTGCCAATTATGCAAGTGTGAACACATTCGTAAAGAAGAGAGATAGCGGAGGTGGTAGTAATCAAATCGGTAATTGGAGGTTTGAGTTTCTTGACCAAGCGTGGTTCGTGGGGCGAAATTGCTCCAAACTATGATACGAAATAAGTACGCAGGAGCCATAGAGGAGCTGCTAAGGACAGACCAGCTTGACGATCTTGATGAGCATCCAGTTGTTGGATGAGGTGGTGAGGAGGTGAAACAGCTGGGGAGCCAGTGGTAGGTAATCCTGTGGATTCCTGCGAGCAAGTTCGCATAGCACGTTGACAGTGGCAGAAACGACGCCTGAAAGTGGGAAGTTGGTAGCATATAGGGGGCTGTGGGGTCAGACTAACCTGGATCAGGGTCATCAAGTTTCTCCTGCAAGCGTGTGATGCTTCGACTGAGGACATCAGGGTACTTGTCGCATACACGATACAATGTGAGAACAGCCCTCTTGCGAATGTGTGGGCGGGAATGGTTTCATGGCTATAAGCTCCGGGCTGAGATCACGAGCGAGGTCGGCTGTGACGATGTCGGAGATGCCGTTTAACGTGATGGCAACGTCTGTGGGACTAGAACTCAGATCCTAATATCATCAATATCAAAGGGGGATAAAGCAAGGGAGGAAGAGACCTTCTTGAGGAGGTTTGTTGTGAGCATGAGGACGTTGGTGTCCTCGTTGAAGGATTGTGCTGCTGCGAGGTAACCGACGGACTTGATGAGGAGCCATAAGTTTCTCCAAAGCGGCCAAGGACGTGGTTAGGGACATGGACTTCCGTCGAATTTGACTTGAAGAAAGTATATTTGGCAAACGATATCTTGGCCGATCAAAACCGAAAAACATCGCAGACCAAAATTGGCGCTCAGCGTCCACCTTTGCACTATGCATATACTCTAGGAGCGAATCCGGAGAACAGGTAATAGGGTGTGGTCTTGCCAGCAATTCATCTTCAACGAACTTCAGGATGAGTGGCAAAGATACCCCATCAAATAGTGCGTGGTGAATTGATAATGTCAACCAGTGGACTCGATCATCCGGTGTGGAAAAGAGACATAGGCGAAACGGAGGAGATATGGACGGTGTGTTATTGATTTGCTTCGCTAGAGATGGTGCAATGTCTGTGTAAAAGAATGTGCAAAATGAGTCTACATCTGTGAAAGGTATTCTTTCTTCGATCCAGGGGAGTTGGGAACTAGAAGGTGCCAGTATGACTTGAACAAGTTGTCTGCCGAAATAAAAGACAATTCTAGTATACAAAGACCGTCATGAGCAAACGAAGGTCCGAAAAACATACCGACTTGCCTAAGGATGTCAAGTTTCTTCATCGTAACTTCCCATGCGTTGCGTATTTGTGGTAATGGAATCCGATCTGAAAGGCTCATGGTAATATGTTGCACGCATGATGTTTTGAGGCCATCCGAATGATAAAGCACGCCTCCTGAATGGGAAATGGTGGAAGGACATGTCCAACTTGCATATCCTGCTTTACCACGTGAAGCCATTGTCCAGAGAACAATCTTAAAGCTTGATTAGAAGAGGCTAAATCCAGAGGCGGACTCTGTCTTTGAATCAGTTCACCAATGGATTTAATAGATGCCGCTCTCATGATATCCGCAACAGACATAGATACGCGGAATGATCGTCTAATGTCCGACGCCAGGGCCACCAGAGATAATGAACCCATGCCGCAGGCAAAAAGACTTGTCCTTAAGTCAATGGGTGAGATCTTGACGTGACTTTCGACCAGAGATACGAGGTTCCGTTGGATGCCGGTCAAAAGTGGGTGATCTTGTGCGTGTGTGTCAGGAACGGCAATTCCAATAAGCTGCGAAAGGTCGATCTCCGTAAAGATGCTAGACAAGACCTTGTTGTCCGCCTTCCCGTTAGGATTGAGGGGAAGCCAGCTGAGACGGATTATGTGTGCAGGCCGCATATAACTGGCCAGCTCCCGTTCGGAAATTGCTCGAATGTTTTGCAGGACATTGTTTTCGAAAGAGACGACGTGGGGTTTGGTTGTCCGCCGCAGTGTGATAGAGACATGCGTATCCCAAGCAACGAAGGTAACCAACTGCGGCGTGGTCCCATTCCCAATGGAAGGATGCGCAACGAGTACTGTCCCAGCATCCAACTGCAGCCCGAGTTGGTTAAGAGCAGCGCGTCTGAAGACAGCAGAGATGCCCTCTACTTCGATTCGCACGCCACGTAGTTTGATCTGTGTGTCGATTCGGCCTACGATATGTAGTGTACCGTCTGGCATCATGCGAACTAAATCGCCGGTGCGATAAGACCATGATCCTGGGCGGGGCCACTCCATAAAGGATTTGGCAGTGAGGTCGGGAAGTTCGTGATACCCTCGTCCAACGAGTGGCCCCGCAACTACAAGTTCACCGACAACACCTCGAGGAAGAATGCTGAGGTTGTCATCAGCCACGTATGAGGTGACGTTGACAAATGCCCGGCCGATATCCTATCTTGGGGTGTTTCCATCCATGAACCGCGCGCAGCAACCTATGGTGACTTCGCTGGGACTACAAACTAGTTGGCTATTGTAAACTTGCGAACTACGAAGGACAGCTTACCCATAAAAGTTAGCGAGTCTGACGAATGGATGGTCAGCCCATTTATCAAGGATCTGAAGAAGACAGCCGAATAGTCAGGTTTGTTGCAAAGAAATCCACAAACTGCGACTTACAGAATCACTGATCTTCTCCCCACCACTGGCAATATATCTGAGTTTCATGTCCTCTCCCTTTTGATCGTCCTCGACAGCACACATGGTGGCATCTATCAAGCTAGGCACAAGACCGACATGCGTGATTTCAAGGAGACTGATATACAGGGGCAGGTTCTCCAGAAGCTCTCCCCGTTTCGCAGAAACTAACGTCATCCCCAAAGCCAGTGCAACGAAAACTTCTGCAAGATGAACGTCGAAAGCTATAGCTGGGAGATAGAGGACGGTATTTTGTCACAAACCAGAAATTTATGGAAATTAAGAGGTAACGCACAGGCGACAGCTAAATATCTCCCCTCGCGAATATCTGCCATTTTGACGTCGGCAGCGAAGAAAGCGAGGGATAGGATTGCCTCCGTGAGACCATTGTGTGTCATGAGACATCCTTTGGGATTTCCGGTGGTTCCTGCCAATTGAATGAAGCGGAGACTCTAACAATACCTCAAAAGAAATGCGTACCAGAGGTGTACAGCATGTATGCTATATTTCCTGGAAGCACGAAGTCGTCTTCGACTTCGGTATCACTCATGTCGAATATAGTCTCTCGGACAGACGTGTCGCGAATATCAATTGAAATATCTCCGAAAACATTGTGTTTGCCGGGCTGAGACGATATGATAACAAATTTCGCAGAGGAATTTCTGGTAATGAAGAGTTTCCTTTCGGTGGGTAGTTCTGGATCAATCTGTACGGAGCCACCGTGAGAAAAGATATACATATTAGAGGAAACTTCACACCGACCGGAACATAGCATCCACCCGCGCGTAGAATGCCGAATAACACCGAATGATACATGAGATCACGGTCCATGCAAACAGCAACTCGATCCTCAGGGGAAAGTCCCCTGGCCAGGAGGAAGCGGGCAAAACGATTCGCAGTGTTGTTGAGATCCTTGTAGGACATACATTCTGGGGTTTGGAGTGCCACTGCCTTATCAGGCGACAGGTTGGGGTACCATTCGACAGCTATCGCGTGCGGATTTGAGGTTAAGTGTGAAAGAATATAGTCGGTCGCAAGGCGAGCTGGAGGTATGTGAGAATAAAATTCTAATCGTTTATGTCCTGGAAGGGCTTCGACGACGGAAGCGAGATCGTCGTTCAAATGAAGGGGTGCAACTATCTTCTGTGTTGCATTTGTATGAGCCTGTGATACCACTGCGACTATGTGGCGGAGAAGCATAGAGGCCGTTGAGTTGGAAATAAGATGAGATGGAGAGTAAAGATCTAAGAAACCATTTCCCGTATGGCACAGCAAAGGTTGTCCGGAGAGCGGCGGTGAGGTTGCGGATGAGGCATAATTGGTAGTTCGAGAAGAGTCCCGGAAGGCTGCAACGACCGGATATCGATCTTCCACCAGTCCCAGGTTTCCAGAGAATTCGGAGACCGTTGCGGAAGCCTGCTGTTGCTTGGCTTGTTTAAGAGCAACATTCGCAAACTCGAGGGAGTTCAGCCACGTTGTGGTTTCATCCCACTGCAAGCGAAACGGGGAAAGTGTGCCGTTCGAACCTTCGAGGGAGAGAAGCACATCAGTGGCTCCACAGTACATGCCGAGCACATTTGCGTAGGCAACCAGAATGAGGGCATCGAGAGTAGCGTTGTCGTCAACATGAATGCGAAGGTGTTCGTCTAAAGTTGTCTGGCAGAAGATAAAGTGGGTGCTGTGACCTCTGAGGCGGTTTTCCGAAAGATCTGGAAACTGAATCACTTTGTAATCGTCGAGCAGGCCTGTCGAGGACATTATGATGGGTGGTAGTAGAGGTGTGTGACTTGTTATCAGATAAGGCGACCGGTGTCAAAACCGCTTAAGTACGTACTTACTAGCTAACTGCGCACAAACGCCGACGGCAACTTGAAGCACTAGACTGGTGATTGATCTGATCCACCATAAATCCTGTGTTCTACGTCGCAATCAGGGGTGCGCTGAAAGTTGCGAGTGCTTTTGGTGGATCTTAGAAGCGACAATCATTCATTAGACAGACTCGGCCAAGGCTTGGCAGCAGCGCATTTATATATAGTCGTACATGCTCTTCCGAATCTCGCCATAATCAGCTTTGGGCCAAGTGCCAGAAAAATCAGCCGTGTTTCTGAATCGCGTTACAAGACCCGCACCGTTCAGAACCGTCATCTACTAGTAACAAAACATGACCGTCAATCCTGTAGTTCAAGTATACGATGTCATAGGCCTCGGATTTGGACCCTCAAACATCGCAATCGCTGGCGCATTCATCGACAACCAGTTTCGTGTGAGAATTTATCGTTCGCCTGTGTTTGCTACGTTAGTTCTGACAATCTCACCAGTCATCCATTTCAATCGACAGGCTGTTCTTCATCGAGAAACACGACGAATTCAAATGGCATCCAGCAATGCTCCTACCTGGTGCTCAGATGCAGATCAGGCAAGCGATTGTCTGATCTTCCACTTCCCCAACATCATTTTCTGATAGCTGTGGACTAGCTTTCTTAAAGACCTCGCCACCTTGCGATCTCCTCAGAGCCCACTCACTTTCATTTCCTATTTGCATTCGCAAAACCGTCTGTTGGATTTCATCAACCGTGGTCGCACCACTCCCACTCGCAAAGAATATTCTGACTATTTGTCCTGGGCCGCTCAATATGTGCAGCACAGAGGCGTCAAAGTTGCTTTCGGCGAAGAAGTCATCGCGCTTGAAGAAATGGATAGATTTACTATACAAGTGCATTCTCGAGTCCTGTCGACTGGTCAACATGTCGTGCGTCTAGCAAGTATGTTCATGCGCCTGCCTATATGCCAGCACTCACAATTTTACTCAGAGAATATCATTATATCGCCAGGCGGTTCACCTCGTATACCGGGACCCCTTGCGACTACTTGGGTTCAAGAGCGCATGATCCATAGCTCGACATATTTGACATCGGTTGTTCCTCTGCTGAACTCACTACAATCGCGTAATCTGGGTGAAAGTCCACTGCGCATCGCAGTCATCGGGGCCGGCCAATCTGCTGCGGAAATCGTAATAGACCTCCACTCGCGCCTGACCACAATGCCAATCATCGGAGACAAGCCACACACCCTCGACTTAATTATTCGCAAAGGATCCCTAAAACCAAGCGACGACTCACCATTTGTCAACGAGATTTTCAATCCAGAAGGCGAGTGATTAACGCAGTCTGAAGCCTTTTACCGACCAGATTTTCTAGCCACTAGTGAAAATTTTCGACTGTCGTCTCATTCCGCGAGACAGAAACTTCGTCTTGAATATGCAAGTGCAAATTATGGTGTCATCAATCCTCGCACCATGGCATCGGTTAGAGCGTCATTTTGTTAGGTACTAGCCCACCTGACTCATGAAACAAGCTATACGAGATCCTGTACGATCAAAAGCTTGACGACGGGATATCCAGACGGACCAAACGCACCATGCATTTAACAAAGCCGAAGTTTGCCATTCTGAACCATTCGGAGGTCTTGTCCGCGGAAACCACACGTGCAAGTATTGCCGAAGGATCGCAAACAGGACCAGAACCTATAACCTTGATCTTGCAACAAACTTTAACGCGCGATATCTATGAAAATACGTACGATGCAATATTTTGTGCTACTGGATACGAGAGGCGATCATGGCTCCGCCTCCTGACAACCTCCGGACTCGGAAAATACTTTGGACTCGATGCGACTGCGCAAGGCTCTACTCATTTGGAGGTAGCGGCCGATCTGCAGAAGGATGTGGTCGAGAGTGATGGGTGCGACAGTCATCAGGGGAACTCTTCAGATGCTTCAGTGAGCAGCGGGAGCAACACGCCAACCTCTTTGGACTGGGAACCAGGTTGGCCGGGTGAAGGAGGAGAGCCGACGAAGAAACTCTACATCTCCCGAGCGTATCGGCTTCTTCCTATGGTGAATTATGGGCGGGGAAAACTCGAGGCGGGTATCTATGTGCAAGGACTAGCGGAGGAAACACATGGCCTGAGTGATACGCTGCTGAGCGTGGTGGGTGTTCGGGCCGGTGAAGTTGTGGACGATCTGTGTGCGCACTTCGCGTCGAACGATAACATCGCTGATAGATCAAGCCCGGCCGTAGATGTGAAACTTTCGGCTGGAAATGCCAACAATCACGAGACGGGTTGAATCTCTGAGATGGTCGTTTGTTTTTTGTTGCTCCTAGTAGATTCCTGGTAGTGACCTATAATTCCCACGGTTACTACCTCTCTCCGACGCAGATGCGTATCGAAAAGTGTTATTTCTGCTCGACAAGTGTCTACCCCGGGCATGGTAAGGGAATGTCTGATGTACTGCAAAGTGGTTTATACGGTCTGTACCAGGCACGGCGTTTGTTCGCAACGACGCCAAAGTCTTTCGTTTTTGCACCTCCAAGTAAGCCTATCGTTCCTCGTGCTCACCATCGTGTTCATCTGGTCCTAGATGCCACAAGAACTTCAAGTCAGTTTTCATCGCAGTTTCATTTCCTTTACAAAGAACACTGAAGCGACTAGAATGAAACGCAATCCGCGCAAGGTGCGGTGGACGAAAGCTTTCCGGAAGGCAGCTGGCAAGGAGATGACCATTGTGAGAATAACGTTCGGGTCGTATCTGTTTTTTTTTGTGACGGGATATGCGCAGGACTCCACAATCGATTTCGAAAAGCGTAGAAATGTCCCTGTTCGCTATGATCGCAAGCTGGTGCAGACTACGATCAAGGCAATGAAACGGGTTGGAGAGATCAAGCAACGCCGGGAGCATGCATTCTGGAAGCAAAGGTAGGTCTTCGCCGCTTTTTCGATCACACATCATTCACTGCCGTCTGTCAGAATGGCGGTTGCTCGGGAGAAGCAACGTGCATATCGGGCCAAAAAACTGGCTGCAAAATTGGCATCCATCAAACTTGTGGAACCAATGGCAATGCAATCCCCATCCAGCGAGAAACGCTTGGAAAAAATCAAGGTACCAAGCAAAAGCCGGAGCGCCCTCGTCAAGGGGGACGGTCAATCCATGGGTATGGACGTCGACTAGAGTTTACAATGTGTAGTCTAGGGGCTTTTATCCATATTTGTACTCCTATGACCTTATTACGAGTGAGCTGAGCTGAACTGAGCAAGCCAGACTAGTACATACTACCTTTGCCACTGCACACGAGTCCCCTGGGCTATTCACCGCAGCGCCAGCTACTAGGCTACTCGTGACATGTTCTCTTGCCTTGCTTGAACTTTACCATGTCTTCGTGGTACTCTTCGTGGTTTTCGGGTCTACCTACATTCGATTTCGCCGTTCCATCTAGTATTCAACGACGCTTCCTTTCATTTCTCCTGCGGAGAACTCTGGGCCACTTTCTTAAGCCAGGTCAACTTGATCTCCACCAAATCGATTCTCAACTTGGTTCCGGGACCGTCCAAGTGAAGGACTTGGAACTAGATGGACAGGCAAGTCCGCTAGTCTTACTTTGCCGGTGTATATCTCACAGTCTCTTCCAAGGCGATCAATAAGTTACTCGTAGGACTTCCTGTGTCTTTGTATGACGGCTTCATATCCGGCGTCACTGCTCGTATCCCGTTCCCAAACCCCCTCTCCTCTAGTGTCGGTCTCCATGTCCAGTCTCTCAACCTCACATTTCAAATAACACCGGAACATCCTACATCACCTCTGCCATCCTATCATGACAATCCCAACCTTTCCGATTCAGTGGTCTCTGTTGCTGAGACTTTCATTCATGATGAACTCACGCCACGGGAGGAGGCCACTCTACGACAAACCATCCGGTCTCCAGACGACTCGGCCCCTCCTGTGGATGAGAGTGAAAACTTGCCTGGGGGGTTCAAGTCATTCGGATACGATCCCCATGCCGAAGAAGAACGCAAACCGCCGCGAGGGGAAGATGACCCTGCAGGAGTGTCAGTTTTTGCTACTCTCATTGAGCGGTTGCTCGCGAAGTTCGAGTTTTCGGCAGTCGATACGAAGATCACTGTTATTTATCCTGGACGAGCTAGCTTTACACTCTCCGTTCCGGAGATAACGTACCATACCAACTCGGACCAGCGCATGGAAAGGGATGGAGAACTCCAATCGGCTTCAGAAGACGGTTACGGTTCTGGTCAAATCCACACAGTGAAAATATCTGGGTTGAAGGTGACTTCGCGAGATTTACGTGTCGTCACTTCCTCTCCAACCGTCTCCCCATCATCTTCTCGAAATTCTTCACCGCTACACTACAATCCCTCTGCCAATCAGTTATCACGCAACTCGTCGTCGTCTTCTTTGGATGAACATACTTCGCATATGATGTCACAATCGATCGCCATGCTTCCTTCCAGTTTTCCGCCTCTATCGTCTACTTCACTCAGCATGTATCAGAGTGCTGTTTCCGTAGCACAGCTACTCCCCACCGAGGTGGACACAACTTCTACCTCACCTTGGGCTCCACAAATCCATGGCAATTCCGACAACAGTGGGAAAACTCCTCTTCACCCTCGTACATCTGTACCACGCCGGGACCCTGTTGAAGATGTTCTACTTTCCTTTGGTTCTCAGCCCATAGTACTTTCGCTGAAAACCCCTTCTCGTCGCGCACAACCTTCCAAGCAAATACCCCAGGCTGGTAATGACTCACCCAATCAAAGTAATTTTGTTCCGGATAAGCATGAACAAGAGATATTTCAGTTATCTATCAAGATCGGAACGCTCGCTTGCGCCTTTCTTTCTAATGATTTACGCGTGCTACTGGATATCGCGGACACATGTATTTCTGGTCTTCCTCCATCTCCATCTGTCTCACCCAGCAAAGTGTCGTCGGGACGCCCTCGTGCTGCGCTCTGCTTGGAAGCAAATATTTCCATTCGTGGTATCGTGATGATCGCGCTTCCGGAGTCAGCGAGGAGGGAAGCGTTTTCTCTCGATACCTTCTA
>JBBPNU010001002.1:0-11610 GCA_038091055.1 Leccinum angustisporum
GTTTTCCCTCGCAAATGGCAACCCCCCCCGTCGTTCGTTGATTCGGTTCCCAGGTGCGCTCTTAAAGCGTGACACTGACTTTTAGCCAACCTTTTTCTTCACGTTGCCACCTTCCCCCCGCGATTATGCTCGCCTTCATTGCCAACATGTCGCGGCTGGCGACGTCGACGGTCTTCTGGGTCTCTTTCGTTACTCTGGCCGCCTCCTACCTCCTCCTCCAAACCCGCTTTACGACCGTCAAGCAGCGATCATGGTTGCTCACTGCGCTCAGTAGCGCCACCATGTCCCTCTGCAGCCTCCCGTTGGTCCTTCAATACGCAGCTGCCAGAGGGCAATTGCAACATCTGGCCCCTCCTGGCGCTGCCGCGGAAGGTGTTGGGCGGTTCTTCCAGGCATACCTCATCGTGTTGGTTTCGATCAGTGTTTCTGTTGTCCAAGTGTGACCAACCCATCTTAGTGACTTGACAATGGGAATGCTATTCTACTCGAGCAAAGTAAACCTGCTCACCGGCTGGATTCACCACACGGTCTACGTTTTCATCGTCGAGTATACCATTCAAGGACAGTTGAGTCATATTTTTGCCTTGGCCTCAGTCATGGAGGTGAGTGACCGTATAGCACTTCGAAATCGATGTCCTGACTGTCCTCAGATTCCTACGTTGATCCTTGCGCTGGGAAGCATTGCACCACGTCTCCGTTCGGACGTTTTATTCGCCGTCTGTTTCTTTACGACACGCATTGTCCTCCACATCGCTCTTTGCGCCTCGCTCGTTGTTCAACGCCACAATATTATCACTCACAGCTCGACTGGCCCAGCTATCCTCATGGCGTGCATATTCCCCCTGCATGTTCACTGGTTCTGGGGATGCATCAAGGGTTTCCTCCAGCGCGCCAAGGTGGTAGAGAAACCCGTTTCTGTTACCAAGCCCCCTGCCAATGCTATCTCGTCAGGTATGTCTTATTTTTTTTCTCTACTTGTTGTACATGCGGAACGCTGATTACCGTGCTCTCCCTTAGAACGTCGGATCATGCCAAACATATCCGGTCCCGTCTCGCTGTATGCCTCTCGAATGTCTCTGGCACGGCGCCGTACTGCACTTCGCACGGCCATGAGGGCACGTTGGGACCAGCTCGCGCTGTGGAAGGCCAGCGGTCGTCTGGGCGAGATGCAGCGACGAGTTCGGGATGCGCTTCCTGGTCGGGAGCGTGTGTACCAGTATGTCGGTTTGGAGCGGCTCCGGTATAGTGCAACAGGTGTACCCATGGAACAAGGTGGCGAGTTCGTCCAGGACGTTGCGCTGTCATGACATTGTTTGTTTGTCTTTCTTTCGCTCGGCTTGTCACCACTCTCGACTCGTTTGTTCTCGCTCATGATAATCGTTTCAGAGTTTTATACACAACCTTTTTTTTTCTTCACGACCACCAGCGTTCTAACCTATACCCTGCGTTGAATTCCCCTATGATCAGCCACGTTTATATTACCATGTAGATGCATCTCTCGGGGGATGTACAATTAGGTGGGATCCAGAGAGGGTTTTTTGTACCGTAGCCAGTATAATATGGAACGTGCTCGAGAAGGAGGGGGAACCTCCATCCCCAACGTAAATTGGTGAAGAACCCCAAAAGTTTGATGCCGGGCTGTGCGCCGTATCTGACCAATGGGGAATCGTGGATGCTTATTACGTTTTGACATCTTTGCGGCCGAATCAACTGATTCCTTTCCATATTACGCCTTGTGACTTGTGACTTGTGACATCTTCCCCGGTCTTTTCCGCGGTGTTTAATACTCTCGAAGGCTCATGGCATCGATTGGAACAAACGTTTTGATGCACATCCCAACTAACTCCATCGATACCATCATTCGAGATGCTCAGCGCTCATGATCAGTAGTCGTTCTAGAAAACCGTCCCGCCTCGTTGATCCGCCGACTTTACGCCTCGATATCAGGAATTTGCAAACGCAATGCGGACGCCCATTTGGAAGCTTATGCTGCTGCGTCCAGCAAGTCCGAGTTCATGGGGCATGCACACATGATGACCTACGAAAAATAAACCGTAAATGAAGTTGAAGGAATCAAGTCGTGATCTGAGTCGACGGACTAAATATTATGTAATTATCGAAATCACATGTGATTAACCCAGGGTACACCCAACTTGCAAAAATCATGCCAACTTGTGACCTGTTATCAGTAAATTTTGTTTTTTCACTCCAATCTCGTCGAGCGACGCCTTGCCCCCACCTTCATGCGTACATTACAAAAGACTGCAGTTTCTGTGCCGTTCTCGGCGGGAACTTGAATGCCACGAGTTTGTCTCCAAACGTCCGCGCGATATCTGCCAAGCCCGACTTGAGCGCTGAGACAACGGAACATGACGCGTTAGCACATCCCGTACACGAGCGACCCAGACCAAAAATAAAACACGAAGACGGACATACGCACCATCCGCTACGACACATATTGCTTCCGTCGCCTTGGCCACCTCAACCCTGGTCCGCTCCTTCTCCCCAAGAACCCCCGCGTCCCCTCGCACGATTTCGTCTGGCGTTGGAGGCACATACAGCTTCGTCACCTCCACCTGATACTCCTCGAGCACGGTCAAGAATGACAAGAACGCCTCCAGGATGCGCGGAATGTCCCGCTGTACCACGCCATACCGGTCCTCGGTCAGCGAGGCGCACAGGAAACTAGCGAGCACTGAGAGATATCGATATCAGTCATCAAAACGTCGGTAACCCACTGCCCCGCGGCGTAACTGACTGAAAACTCACCTTCAATGATAAGCGCGTCCAGATCCCGGTTCGGCAGACACTTTTCGGCAACCTTGTTGATGCGGTCCCTCCTCCACCACGCGTCCCATTGTGCGACTGCTCGTCGACACCATGGCGGCGCATGCTTGTCCGCTAAACTCAGACATTGTGCCTTCGCATGCGAAGTGTACGCAGCTATAAAATTCGGCAGAATTGTCGCACCCGATAGCGTCATCGTCGTTGGAGGAGGAGCCGCTGCGGTAGCAACAGGCGGCGGTGCAGCCGTCGAGCGAAACAGTTCGGGTATTGGCGCTTCCTGCACTCGTGCGCCTACCTCAGATGCGATCGCGTCCGTAGCCTTGGTCAAGTCTGAATCAGACGCAAAGGTGTCGAGCACCTTTGAGATGGGCGACCGCCGCGATGCTTGATAGATCGGCTTGCGCAACAGCGGCGTCCCGGGCGGCTGTACCGTCTTTCCAGGGGCAGCGGAGGCTATAGGCGCTGGGGCGGGCGCAGGCACGCCTTTGCTGAGGAGCCTCTGGTAGTCCTCGCCGAGACGCAAGAGCGATTCGCGTGCCAACGTACTCCACAGGGTTGGCCCGAACTTTTGGTCCGAGAACAGTGCTGTTCGGCGCGCGGCGCTAGCGGCGCGGCTGTCTGACGCGTCGTCGCGCAACTCGGCATATGCAAAATAGAGGTACAGTGGATTGGCGGACGTGATGCCCGAGACCAGGGTCGCGTTGGGATCTGCGGTTGAAGAAGCGACTTTGATGGGCTAGTGCTAGCTTTCAGTTCGCGAAATGTGTAGAGAAATATTGGAACGTACCTGGGGGATATAAACGTCAAACAATGACTCTGCGAATTCCCAGTTGGCAAGCGTAGACACTCCTAGAATGAATGCGTGTGACTCGAGGGACAGGTGTCGTAGAGGCAATGTCAACGTCCAAGGGCCTCGGACAAAGTGACCTATGAATGGCTTGAGAAGGGATCGGACGATGGGTATTCTCAGGAGCAACGGCAAGAGAAGGAGCCGCGTCAACCCAAATGCGACGTTATAGAGTGTAAACGACGCGAGAGTGAAAAGTGTGATCGTAAGCAGCAGCATCGCGAGATTCCTCGGTACAAATGGCTACGCATGTCTCGACCTAAGCCAGAGTCGACGACGAAGACAAAGAAAGACTCACAGCACTTGAAGATAATGGCGCTTTGGCCCATCGGAAGACGAAGCGGTCAAGCATCACATTGCGAATGGAGAAACTGATAGACAACCATACTTGCGCAAATACGAGGAAGATGAGTCGACCGTTGAGATAATAGGGATGTTTCCTATTGTCAAGGTCAAATTCATCAGGCTTGAGTGTCTAAAAAGTGCCACACACCTCGATTTAATGAAAATACTCAGGTGCACGTCTTCGCTCCCAAACCAGCGACGTACGAGCTCGAGGGACAAGAGCAAGAGCGAGGAGGTGACGTAGACTGCGATCCACCGACGGGTCGAGGGCTTTGCAAGTGCAGCGGCCACAGTTTTCGACGGAGACGAAGCGGGTTCGGGGGTAGCTAAAACGAGGAGATCAATACACGCGGTTAATCGGCTAACAATCCACTCACCCGTCAACAGCATCTTTCGCACCACCACGATGGGCAGGACGCCGACGAGCCACGTTAGCGACGCATTGACCCACGTACTGGGTCGGAACAGGCTCAAGAGAAAACTCGCGTCGTGATTCCCGTGCGCGCTGAGAAATACGCTGGAGGCTAGGCAAAAGGCGGCAGAGTAGGCAAAGATGTTGTAGAGGAGTCGGTGGGTCAGCACGGACTTTGCCAACGGCTCGAACGTTTGCGACGCGGGTGGTACGGTGGTCGAGGGACGTGGCGCAAATGTACTCGGTGTTGACACTGAGCCATTCCGGGGAGCAGACATGAAAGGAAACCACAATGTTGGTTCGGTAAATGCCGAACGCTCAACTTGGCGCCGGTCCGGTCATGGCCGCATCTGCCAGTGCAACGCAACTCATGGCAGTGTTGGAGAACGCGGACTCATCATGGTCTTTGACACTCTAATCGCGAAACACAAACGTAGTCCTCGTCTTATCGCGTCTGGAGTCATCTTGACCAGTGACGGACACTGTTCAGTGAGTCATGCATGACTCGAATCTTTTCGGCAATGACCGAACCACAGTTTTGCCCTGCAACTTATGACTGAGGTCGGGTTTCAGAATCACCCAGTGCTCGATATTGATCATAAACACTCATGAGCCTCTTTGTACCGTCAAATCGGTTCGACGGGTACACTGCCGATCAACTGGTCTTAACCTGTAATTCGTGTGGTCGGTTCTATGCTAGATGCCCTAGACATCATTCCTGGCCGTGTCACCGCAACCCAGTGGTATACACCGATGGTGCTTGCTCTAACAATGGAAGTTTTAACGCATCGGCAGGCATCGGTGTCGCAATTGGGAATTATACAGAAGACGAGGATGATGAACGTCACCTGTTTTCCTTCTCGGTGGATGATATAGTCGACCCTGATGGCCTTAGGTCCAGCCAGCGCGCAGAACTTCTTGCCGCATTGGAGGGTCTCCAGAAAATCTGTGATGTGGAGGAAGCGAGGGTATATGATTGTCCAAGACAGAACCACGCGCATAGCAATGCTCCGTCTAGGAATTGGATCATCATTGCCACGGACTCTAAATACGTCGTGTCTGGGATGACGGAATGGTTACCCAGATGGAGGGTTCGTGCC
Organism: Leccinum angustisporum; assembly: GCA_038091055.1. Classification (NCBI taxonomy): domain Eukaryota; kingdom Fungi; phylum Basidiomycota; class Agaricomycetes; order Boletales; family Boletaceae; genus Leccinum; species Leccinum angustisporum. The sequence continues at coordinate 5,492 of JBBPNU010001002.1, forward strand.
TGCCATATTTTTGTCATGTTCCTTGATTGATCTCATCTTGACCATCATGATGTTGTCGTCTTTAGGAAAATGATTTTTTGAATTCAAGGGGCCGAACTCCCGTGAATATTGATCTCTTTCTCAAATTAGAAGATGAGGTCGAGGAGCGAGAGGGCAGACTTGGAAATTACGAGGTCAAATTTTGGCACATCGACAGGGAATACAACATTGCAGACACATTGGCTAGGCATGGGGTACTAGATGCCTAGTACTTGGGAAGTAAAGGCGTCCGGGACATTAATATTACTCGTCATGCATAATCCACGAAACACAAATGTAGTCCCCGTCTTATCGCGTCTGGAGTCATCTTGACTGACGGAAATCGTGACTTCAGTGAGTCCGCATATGACATCATTGACTCGATTCTCTTCGGCAATGGCCGAACCACAGTGCTTGGCACCTTACGAAGTACGTACTGAGTCGGGTTTCTGAATCACCCACATTCTATCAGTGTAAGCCAGCAAAGGATTTTTGTGGAAAGCAATCTAAATCACCCCGTCGATATTGATTGTAGACACTCATGAGCCTCTTTGTACCGTCAAATCAGTTCAGCGGGTGCACTACCGATCAACTGGTCCTAACCTGTAATTCGTGTGGTCGGTTCTATGCTAGATGCCCTAGACATCATTCCTGGCCATGCCACCGCAACCCAGTCGTATACACGGACGGTGCTTGCTCTAACAATGGGAGGTATAACGCATCGGCAGGCATCGGTTTCGCATTTGGGGAGGGGGATGATGAACCTCACCAATTTTCCTTCCCGGTGGATTATACACTCGATCCTGATGGCCCTAGTTCCAGCCAGCGCGCAGAACTTCTTGCCGCATTGGAGGGTCTCCGGATGATCTGTGATGTGGAGGAAGCGAGGGTATATGATTGTCGAAGGCAGAACCACGCGCATAGCAATTCTCCGTCTAGGGATTGGATCATCGTTGCCACGGATTCCAAATACGTCGTGTCGGGGATGACGGAATGGTTGCCAAGATGGAGGGTCCGTCCTTGCCATATTTCCTTTGTCGCGATCTCGTTTGCTGACCATTTTGTCATCTTTAGGAAAATGATTTTTTGAATTCAAGGGGCCGAACTCCCGTGAATCTTGATCTCTTTCGCAAGTTAGAAGATGAGGTCGAGGAGCAAGAGGACAGACTTGGAAACTTTGAGATCAAATTTTGGCACATCGACAGGGAATACAACACGATTGCAGACGAATTGGCTAGGTCTGGGGTAAATGCCTAGTGGAGCAAAGGCGTCCGGGACATTACTCGTCATGCATAATCTGGGCACTTGAGGAACGTATACTGACTCTCAGTGAAAGTAGGCCCACTTTGCAACCACTATCAGTGGTCTGGAACATCTCATCGTGCCAACGACGTATGCATTTCATCTCGTTTTGGTCTTTCGTATCACCACCCTCCTTCCCTTTCTTGCTCGTCATCCTTTTATCCCAACTTTTCGGATTTTTACTTCACCTTGTTCTCCCGGTCCTCATCATGCTGTATCACTGTATGCCAATTGAATATGTACATGGGGACCTGTACCCCATCAATTCATATGTCCACAGTCCATACTATGTTCCACTCCCGTTCTCATAGACCATGGAGGTGTTCAAACTTCTCAAATCTATCACCGTTATAAATATCCCATTCCACGATGCCATAGAGCAGATGGCAGGTCTACGACATGAGTGAGCTTGTGAACCACAGTCACAGAACCAGGCCATCGGCAACGGTGTAGACGACGCCTACGTTCAGCAGGATGGCGAGCGTGATCGCACCGCCAATGAATGCCATGAATTCCCAAGGGAACGACTCAGGGTTAGACTCGGACGAGGAGCTGTTGGAGTTGCGTTTCGCTTTTCCTCCAGCTTGATTACCGCTGTCTGCTACGTCACGCCGTTCTGCCCGAGGACAAAGGAGGGATTTGCTCGTATCATGCCCCGATCTACGAGAGAAACATACACACATACAAAACAGGCGCGTGCGAGTTTCAACCAAGTGAACGAGGCCGATAAACGAGAATGACAGGGATCCGGAAACTAGGGTCATGTGGCTTGGCTTTGTGGCGAATTTGCGTGCGAATTCCCGGAAAATGAGGGCGACTTCAGGTGGATTCGTGGATCCCATGATCAACTGCGCAACGTGATCTTGGTCAATATCGAGTGAACGGCGGTGAAACACAAGCAACCTCTGCCTTTCTGAACTTCACACTGCGTTTGAACATCTCCGGATTCATGGGGTACCGGGAGAGCATGGCCATAGCGGCAGGTATTGCACAGAACACGAAGATGCTCTGGTTCTTGAAGAGCCTGAGATAATCTAACGAGTCGCATGCAAGACCATCGAGCTTTGTACCCATGTTACGCGTTCAAAATTTCTTTCTGGTACAACTCCGTCAGGTCGTTGAAGCCATATTTGTCCCAGTCTCTTTAGGCCAAAAGAAACGCCTCTCGTTGATATTTCGCGGAAATCACGGGTGATGTTTGTTTTCTGGAGCAAGAGACCCATCGGGTTGGAGAGTCCGAGTTCCCTGAGTCCTTTGCCCACAAAGTCTGCGACATAGTGACAATTCGGCGACGGTCCCAATGTATATCATGCCTGTGGCGGCGGCCTTGTGATCATAACCAGCCATCCCGGCTTCCATTTTTGCACACACGTCCAGGATGTCGCGGTTCCTAATAGTCCGCCTTTCATTAGCAAACGAGTGTCTTGTTGTCACAGGGACGCACTCTGGTTTGAGAAGGTTCACTTGCTCCACTACCGTAGCATACTCGACCAAAAGCTGTCGGTCTTTCTCTTTTTGGGGCCACTTTCAGTAAGTTCCAACGAGGTGTAGATCATTTCGTGAAATGACCGTAGAACGGGCTGCTTGACCTCGTCGGGAATAGTCATGTCGTCGTCGATAGTATCTAGTCCACGGAGTATTATATGTAAATCTGCCATACAAGCACGTTTCATGTAAAAGGCAGTAACCTACCAATCAACACGTCAGGTATGGCTTGTCGAATCCCCTTAGAGGAAGCGAAGGCGGACAAGCTTTCCCCATGAGATCGAGAATGACTCAATAGTGAGTATGGGCCTCTATGACCAGCCCTTCGGCGAAAGCAGAATACGGACAAACTACGCCCACGAAAGGGCGAGCACCTAGGGACGCACTGTTCGGACAAGGTCCACGTCTAGCTCCTTACTGACCAGGGCGATGCTTCTGTTCGTCAAGTCCAACAAATTCCAGCACCAACGCACGTTCTTTCTGTCCCACCCGAAGCGGTGTGTCTGTTGCGCGGTGATATTCCGTTTCTGCTTGTACAAAGATAAAAAGATAAAACTGAATGAGAGCCCTGAAGTCACCGGGGTGCGTCAGCATAGAAGCGATTTTCCCGACAACCATTATTATTTGGAGGTAGAAAGTGAAACGAGAGGACGGTGGGGATGGTGCAAAAACCTGCGCTACAGATTTTGTAACCGGTCAAGATGGAATTGCGGTATACGCTTCACTCGGTGTACGTACCATCATGCCACCTTCGTGAGAGGGTCGTTCGGTGAGAATGAGGAGTCCGCTTGCGTTGGAGATGCGCCTGTCACATCTTTCAGCGCACTAGTGATATAACCCGCTACTCCCTCAGCGTGGCGTACAGTGGATGCGGACTTTCTGATTTTTGGAAGCATGGCCGGGGTAGTTTTAGTCAACGAGTACTACAAAACGAGTACATACATTCTTCAATCTTGAGCTGATTGTCGTTTAGAATATTAGTCAGCATTTCTCACAGTCTTTCGCCCTTAAATATGCGAGGGTCGTGAAGTTAGGAGTCTGTTCTAAAAACGCCATGAACTTCGAGGACTTGCCAGACTTTGATATTTCCAACAACTCTGACACTGAATCAGATTGGGACGACCCTCCCAACCCTCTCATATTCAACCCCTGTTCTCAATACGACATCGATGAAGTCGTAAACGCATGCAGGCGCTGTGGCCGCTTTTGTGTCAAATGCTGCTTACATGAAACAAGAACTTGCCACCACTGTCGTCTCGTATTCACGGATGGTTCCTGTTTAAACAATGGAGCGCACGGTTCGGCATCAGGAATTGGCATTGCGTTCGGACAACTCGAGGGAGAACCGGGAACCGGGAGGAGTTACCAGTTTTCCATCCCCGTGAATGATAGGCTCGATCCCGAGGGACAACGTACGAACCAGCGTGCCGAGCTTCTTGCTGCCCTTCATGGGTTGAAGAAAATTTGTCGGTTCGACGATGGGTATCTAATGAGGAAAATGGAAAAAGCTGGGGTCGATTATCACAATCCAGACTCTGCAGAAATCGTCATCGCTACTGACTCCGAGTATGTGGTCAAGGGGGTGACCGAATGGTTACCCAGGTGGAGGGTGCGTATCAGAGTCAAATGATGTGTTCTCTAGCCTGACTCCGATTTGTTTGCATATTGACAAGGCAAACGGACTCAGGAAGTCCGACGGCCAACGACCTTCGAATCTCGATCTCTTCCTCGAACTTGGGGCGGCCATAGAGGCTTATCGATATCGATATGGCTGCAAGATCGAGTTCTGGCATATAAAGAGAAGGTACAACGCAGTCGCTGATGGATTAGCTAAACGTGCTTCCATGCGCGCTGCTGCCAGCAGCGATCCCGTTTCCATGACGTTTTAAGCATCCAGCGAGGGGGAGTGGTGATGTATTCACACCGTTATCCTTTTAGCAAATCGTTTCTCGTCAGTCTTGTTTTAGCGGTGCATGTCTCCCTTTGTTTGCGGTCGTCGAGCGATTTTTGATGCTTGCAATGTCAATGTTTCGCGCCGCGGTGGTGTGCCTCCCTGATAGTTCTTTGTATGTCAATGAATATCTTTATCTTGTACTAATATACAGGACGAGCACCCACGCTCTCGGCCTCGTCCAGCCTCTCCTTTCACATCTTACTGTCGTGGCGAGCTTCAGCGTGCGCTTGTTTTCTCACAACCTGCTAGACAAATCCGATCGCCTACCGCCGCTCGAGCCTTCATGTCGCAATAAATCGAGCATCACAAACACCCATTGTATTGTTCACTGACATCGTCTTGGCCAAAGTGTCGGTGATGTTGAAGTTCAGCCTTCCGTTTCTTATATTACTACAGGTCACTTCGGAACGCACTGCTCGCTTCACGGTATCATTGGGTGTCAAATGATATTGATGAATGCATGAATCGCTAAACTGTGAAATACTACAAGTCTCCGCCGAGGATAAAAGGCTTCTGAGGACACATAACAAGCACTCACGGCGAACATATGCCGGCAAACTATGAAGGAACGCAGACAGGCAACAAGAAAGGCTTTCGTCAACAAGTTCTCACATTCACTCCTCCGATTCCTTCTCGCTCAAACGATCTTCCAGAGAATCCACAACCATTCTCTCCAGGGCCTCCGAAACGCGCACCGTAGTTCCATTCCTTATTACAGGTTCCGTGGTCGCGGCTTGTGTATCACACTCTCCGTCCACCGTTCGTGCTGGCGAGTCGCCTCCGTTGCACGGAGTGGACGCGGCGGTGCTCGTAGACGGTGCCCTTGCGCGCGGCGTGAGGAAGCTACAGAGAGCCGACGGAAGAGCGTGAAGACTGCCTATGCCAGTGTACCTCGTAACGACCTTTGGATCGTCGTTCTCTTTCTTGTGCTCGTACTTTCCGCTCACATGATCGGTATAGATACGGAGTCCCCGTTGTGGTTGGTATGCGACCTGAACCGGAGTGGCCGACTGAGGCGGATCCAATTCTTGATCATCACCTTTCGCGACCTTGTTTCCCTTCGACTTGCGTCGCGTGAACCGGTATCGTGGCCGGTCTATTGTCACGAAAGCCAAGTCCGAGGCACGTGGGTACCTCTCGGATAGCGATCGTCCCAACGGTGCATTGTTCTTGTTCTTTACTGACTTGCTTGAATTCAGGAGCCGCTGAGAGTGCGAGCGAAGGACACGTGGGGCAGACCAAGACGACGAGTCCGGCTTCTGTTGGGATGGCGTAGATGTAAAAGGTAGGCTGATGACGAGCTCTCTAGGTGTACTCAGGTCCTTTCCGGTATCAGATCGCCCCACCGACGACGAGTTGT
>JBBPNU010001003.1:0-11603 GCA_038091055.1 Leccinum angustisporum
GCAGCCAGTAGTCATCATGGCCTATTACCTGTACCAGCCGGTTTGGGAAGAATATGAGAGTTCAGAAATCTCATATTCTTCCCAGTCGTCAGGCGGCGTAACTTGAAACTTTGCGTAAGTCTGAGGTCGCCCGCATCAGCAAACCAACCTTTTTGGACTACAGAACAGACAGAACATACCACTTGTCAGGGGCTGTACAGTCTGTACAGATGTGTGGCTGTGCATCACATTTTTTGATGTTTTCGGCTGCCGAGTATCCAGGTCTACACAGTCTAGGTCTGTGTACACAGATACTACAGGCATTACAGACATTATTTACAAATGCATTATGTAATATTTCTATTATAGTCGCGCCTCGACGCGAATCCATGCCATGGTGGTATAGCCTTATATGGTGGTATAGCCTTATAGCCTTATATAGATTTAAGACCAGAACATATGTATAGGGTGTAATGAAAGTAAGTGACATAATACATAATCAGCGTCGGACTCCTCGTCATTGTCTCCTACAAGTTTGTCTTCGCCTCGTCGCCGTCATCTCGCCATCGCCCTGCTGAGAGAGGACGAGGGGATCGGGATGGGAGAGCCTGGAGAGGCGGAGGGGTGGAGGCGGGCGGGGGCACGTCGATGTCGTCAGAGAGGATGGGAGAGGGAAAGAAAACACACACCTCGTCGACGACGAGTCGTTCGTGTGATCGACGTCGAGTCGGCGAGACATCCTCGCCGTCAGAGAGAAGACGAGGGGATGGGGATGGGAGAGGGAGAGGGAGAGTCGATGTCGTCAGAGGACGGGATGAGAGAGGGAAAGGGAGAGGACGAACCTCGTCGTCGACGAATCGTTCGCGCGGTCGGCGTCCTCGTCGTCCTCGCTTGCTGAGAGAAAGCGAGGGATGGGGATGGGAGAGGGTGGGGGCGAAGAAGGGGCACGTCGATGTCGTCAGAGGACGGGATGAGAGAGAGAAAGGAAGACGAGTCATTCGCGCGGTCGTCCTTGTCGTCTTCGCTCGCTGAGAGAAGGTGAGGGGATGATGGCGATGGGAGAGGGCGAGGCGGGGGCACGTCGATGTCGTCAGAGGTACTAAGCCGTTCTTGGATATCGAACTCGCATTTTTTGACAATAGATGAACACTATCAGCTCTGTATTTCTGCACGAGGCGTTGTGGTTGATCATGTTCTGGTCGTACGCCGTGATTACAGGAGAGTCTGATTCAGAAAGACGATGTTGTCAGGGGTGAGTATCGGCAATATGTATATGAGAAAAGTTCCTTCAAGGATCTTTCCTTAAGTCTGGTAGACTAACCATCTCCTTTGATTCCCATACGCTGCATTCCTGTGACTGACTGGGCCGTCAGTCTTATTTGTTCCAATCTACATAGTCCGTCTCAACCATGTATAATTTCAGTCAAGTCGCAGGGAGCAAGTTTGTGAACGGTTTTTTTTTTAATTTTAGGTCTATTCATTCCGTAAGCTCAGCAGAACTCCACTCACACGAGAGCAAGAGATTGGACTATTACATTATGGGAGCAGCAGGCACTCTCCCTTGCACAGTATTATACCGACTCGCAGTCCGATCCGATTAACAGGGACAAAAAAGTCCACCGCCTTTATTCACTTTGCTGTGACTAGTTCGCCCAAACCGCACCTGCCATGGCTCCCACAAACAACATTCCGCTAATCCATCCCAGCAGATGCTTTTGAGTCGTCCCCGCGCCATTCGCAGTGGACGACGGCTCCGGAGTTGACGTGGACAGCGGCCAACACATGCTTATTTCCGTATTTCCCCGCGCAGGTCAGGCAATCGCGGATCTCCTGATTCTCCTCTGCGATAGTGTCGTTCGAGGCAGGAACCCATTGGCAATCTGTGCTCATTGAAATCGGTGGTGCAGGCGTGGTAGAACCGGCGGTCGCGGACGGGTACGCAACGGGTAGGGTCGCGCTGCCCATCACGACTGGGATGCCGACCTGCGAATAGCAGCCGCCGTAGAGTTGTTTACTATGTAAGCTTTTTGAATAAAGCTGGATCCCGCCGATGAACGCCAATGTCAGTGGTTCCGTGTGCGGGGGGAACGGTAAAACTTACTGATCGTCGTCACAGGACTCGCAAGGGGTACGCAGAAGACATTTTCCTGAGCCCTGTGTGGAGCAGCTCGATAGACGGGACCACCCTTTTCGTACTGGCTGCTTGCCTTCCCCATCCTCTTAAAGGAGCCTCCTAGTATTTTGGCGCGGCGTGTCGGTGATCCTGTGGACGATCTTTGTACACTGCCTCCCTCCCATGTGATTGGTACAGAGGGCTGAATACGTGGTACATGCACCTGAAGCTTTAGTTGGTCCAAGTACAGCCCTCTAGGGTCTGCTCTGATCTGCAATGCTCGAATACGTTTATACCTTGCGTGGTGTGCGTAAGAGGCGGAAACGGATAATGGAACCGCTGGGAGAGGACGTGCCTCGTCGACTCGAATCATTATCGTTGCATCACGGTCACTACCTGCTGAGAGAGAATGAGGGGATGGGAGAGGGAGAGGGAGAGGGAGAGGGAGAGGGAGAGGTGAAGGGCAGAGGCGGGGTCACATCGACGTCGTCAGAGGACAGAATGAGAGAGGAAAAGGGAGAGGACGAACCTCGTCGACGACGAGTCGTTCGTGTGGTCGTCCTCTTCGTCCTCGCCCGCTGAGAGAAGACGGAGGGATGAGGAAAGGGAAAGGGCGAGGGCGAGAGGAGAGGCGGGGGCACGACGTTGTCGTAGCTGCTTTCTGGGGAGAGATGTATATCAGAGAGCCCCTATGAATGCAGATCAGACACAAGCTGAAAAGTGGATTCGACGATGACTAACAAAGGTTCTATATAACAGCGACACTCCGTCAGTTGCTGTATCAGAAACGTGACGGTCTTCATGTGTGCCTTGATCGCCTTCAAAGGTTCGGCGTCGTTGACGAAATCGAAGACGCATCAGCAAACAAGCCTCCAGCTGGACAGGACTGGCCAGGACTGGACAGACTGGACAGTCTCCAGATCACCCCAGCAAGGTACCTAATTGGCCAGCTCTGTCCATACCCATCACAGACTGTCCCAGTACATTTACAGACTGTGACAGTCCAGCAAACATGGTAGAAATTTCATTACTTAGAGATGGGACAGGCCATGACAGTCATTGACAGTCATTGACAGTCAATGCCAGACTGTCACCACTGCCACCTTTACCGGACTGCAATTGGATAATGAACCGGTGGTGACAGTCATTGACAGACTGTCACAGCCTAATTGGATATTTCTAAAAAAGGTGTACCGTGACATAGATTCTATATGACTAATCTAATCAAGAGTAACATCAAAACCTGTTGTGAAGCCGGCACTCGAACTCGAACCACTTCCATTCCTCACATGGTCATGTATGATGTGAGCCTAATCAAGCAAACAATTAAATTTGTACTCACTTGCCCATTTTAGCCCACTTGGTACGGAGCGCCTTTGTTTTGGCACGATGGATGGGTGCAGTATCACACTTGGCCATGAGACCAAGGATATCCTGGTACACATCCATGTACACATCACGCTTGAATAATACCTCCTTCCCTTCTGCCACAACCTCATCTAGTACGAGTTTAATCTAAGAAGACAATCAAATTAGTTTATGAATATTGGGAGATCATGACTTACAGCGGTAGCAGCGAGCGCGACGGCCGAACGCGGCACCTCGGTGGCGAAGACTTCGGGAAATTGAATTGTCAACGCATTGGGGCCAGTATAAAAAAAGTCGACGACGAGACCGCCGAGTGCGGGATGCGCTAAATTATTCGTGCGGCCCTGTAATCGTGTCATTGCGCTGCCACCGAATGAGGTAGGCTCACATCTCACATCTTCGTCTAGCCCATTCACGAGAAAAGAGCCACCGTCCAAAAGCTCCCGCGCGATATCCGCATTGACAGAGTGGCGATTCTGTGGATCCCACTCATAACTTTGACGGACGAGGCTACGTGCTTTTTTCTTCAGAGACGACCGCCAGTTCCCGATGTCTTCCCAGAGCTGCAGTCGTCATTGTCAACACGGGTGAGACTCGGTTTGATTACTTACATGCTTGACAATACTGTCTGTATACTGAGGCCACCAACCTGTAGTAACGGTCAGTTTGCACTTTAGGAAAAATTAGTACGTACCATCCGGTAATGTTAGCCCTCGATCACGGCGTTCAGCTACCGCTTCATCCATATATTCAACGGCTTTGCAGTTAAATTGTGCACGGAGTGGAAACGAGTTCATTGACGCGAGGTCGCAGTGGGAGAATTGTTTGGCACGTTCGATAACGTCGCGGATTGCGGGCGGGTAGTAGTTTAAGTGTGACGGATTGCCGTGGCCCGGCTGGTGACCGAGAGGATTGGATTGAGGAATAGGGCCGACGAGACCGGTAGGCATGATCGGTTGGGGAACTCTGTCAGCAAGCGACTGGGATGTATGTGCCGAAATTGGACCCAGTTCATCTGGAGAAGTAGCGCGGCTAACACTGCGCAAGCGCTGAGACACTTGCTGGTTCCTGGCGGCCAATAGTTGAGCGTTGGCCGGAAGACGGGGCGGGCGATTGCGCTGGCGATGCCGGGTAACGACATCTTCTACCTCGTTGACTGAATATTGTTAGTAAGGAAAGCAACGTAACTTATTCACTTACCCTCAAGTACACCGCTGCGATGAGATTCGGCTGCAGTGGACCGCCCACGTTCTCTGCCACCTTCGACGTTGGACTGACTATCCGTATTGTTATACTGGTGGTGCTCATCTGCTGCTTGTCGTCAAGAGAAAAATTTTATCAACCAAAACCCGCCTACATGCAGATACACCCACCGGGTTGATCACGTTCATCAACTTGAAGTCCATCATCGAGGTCGCCGCGGTTGCCTGGATCTCGTTATCATAGTGTTACGAAACAAAGTGTAGCCTAGACTAACGAATGTTCAGAACTTGATTCCGTGCAGTGGGCAGGTCTGAGCTCGAGATCAAGTTAAGCGACTGTCAACGAGAAAAGTTACCACTTACGTTGGCCACGAAGGACAGACTCCGCAAAACGGTCGTCTTCGTCTGGAGACATTTCATCGATTTCGAGAGATCCCGAACGAATGTCGTGATTGGTTTCGCCATCGACTTCTGTGGTTAGCATTGTGTGTGACCTACGAAGAGTTGACGGGACCCGACGGAAAGACTCAGTCCGACGAAGCTGAACGTGCTGTGGCGGCTCCGCATCAGGTACATCGTCAGTTGATTCTTCGTCCTCCTGAGTACCTGGCAAGAGACAAAAGGCCTTTGATGACTTGTGTACACCAAAAGGTAACATAAGCATACCTGAGGAATGAGCTGCCGCTCCTATGAGCCCAAGTCGTGACACACGCCGTCTTATCGGGTCGTAATCATTGTTCGATTCACATTCAGATGGCGCGCGAGAGGTCGGTGCCGTTGACGTCGTTCGTGGTGTCCTTGCCGAGAAGCTAGAACCTTCACGAGACGTGAAGGATGATGTCGACACCGTAGACCTAACCGTACTAACGAATGAAACTGACCCACGTTAGACAGTATTGAGGTACTCACGGAGGCCTACTACGCGCTTCGTACGTAGCATTAGCAGTCCGGGGAGAGATCTTGAAACCGAAGCGTGCGTCTGACTGTGATGGCGTGAAAGTTGGTTGGGCTCGAGTTAGCGGAGCGGAAGACGCTGCCCATGAAGGAATCTGGGGGTCCTCATTGTCACCCTCAGTCGGGACGTAAGATGGAGCCATCGGGTTAACCACTTGGCCCTGCATAGCGATGTCCAGGCTTCGAGCTGCTTGTCGCGGAGGTCTTGAGGCTTGAATGCGTTCGATGTTTTCGAGCTGCCGAACCGCTCCGCCGTTGCCCTTCCCAGTCCGCGATGAACGTCTCTGGACTGCTTGAGCCTCAGACATAGGTTCTGTAATGTATCGTGTTAGAGTAACAAAAAAGGTTCGCGCAAACTTACCGTCCGTGACGAGGAGTCGCTCCGATGCTCTAGGTCGTTTCAGACTGGGGGTGGTGCTCGCAGCATCCTCGTTGACCTGGGAATCCCCACTGACCTTGTGGGCAGTGAGTTTACGTTTTGGAGGCATTTCGAGGGCAAGACAAGGAAATTACTTGGTCTTTGCCATTTATAAGGAAGACGGAGGCGTGGTTACGACATGGACTAGTACATAACAGTACATACATAAACTCGTAATACCCGCGAGAATACATATAATTATTTGATCCAGCACGCCTGCCGCGTTCGAAACCGCATCGCGCCGTCCAAACACTCGGGACTCAGCTCGTTATCCCCAAACGACCCCAACAGCTCGCTGACCAAGATATCCACGGGCTCCGGTACGTTCACCCGTCTCATGTCGCCAGAAATCAGGACCATGAATCGCCCCACTCCTTTGCCTTGCGACTGTAATCTGAACCTCATCGAGTGAGTAAACAAAGAACGAAACAAAAAAGGGTTCGGAAGACACGCACGTCACATACGCATTCGGGTTCTTTTCGACCGCGTAGACAATAAATGACTCCTTCTTCGCCCTTTGGACAGCTTTGAGGCTGCGCGAAACGAGGGGACCACGCCCAGCGCCAGCGACACAGATGACGCTGTGTATGCACTATTAGGTCAACAAACACGTCTCCAGGCGATAGCGTGGGCGGAAAAAGAGAAGGAGGACGCGACGTACATGCGCTCCCTGTCTGGCCGGTCCACGAGGGCAAGATAAACGGCCTTGATATTTCATAACCGATCAGGACGATGAACAACAACGTTGGTGGTACGGTGACAAATAAATGAAAAGGAAAAAAAGTTCTCGCCTCTTCATAGTTGTGATACTTGACGGGATCCTGTTCGAACGTATGATATGTGATTGATTGGAGGTTGTCCGAATCAGGGGCTGTGCGTGCGTATGTGTCCGTGTGTGGGTGCATAGATGGGTGCATGTACATGTCGATCTCAGTCACCACTGCGCACACAAAGCCACATAAAACGTGTCAGGAATTGTAGAGGCGCACCTGTAACGGAATCTGGAGATAGTCTTGGTACCCCTGCGCAAAATATTCAACCGAGCCCTCCATCTTGGTCGCCTGCACGACCAAGCTGCTCTTCTCGAGGTGCTCGAGGTACTGCGAGTGCGCGAGTTCGCCGCCCATCGTGTGTACGCCCGAGTCCACGCCAGATAGAATGAACGTCGGGCGATGCTGGATCGGTTCATCGATGTCAAACAATCGCAGAAAAGGGAGAAACTCACGATCATGCACTGTCGAATGAACATCTGCGTCACCTTGGGCAAGACAGGGATCCCTTGAAGTTGGCAATGAACGTCGACGCGGGCAAAAAGACATGCTGGACGGGCTCGGCTGCCCATCGATCCAGCACGCCTGCCGCGTTCGTTGGTAGGGGCGGCGTCAAATCGAGCGCTGAACCAAAGCACCAGTTAGCGCCAATAACAAAAGTAGACAGGCGCATCAAAACTCACTCAACGTCAACCGCGCGTTGCAATCGCACACGGTGCGGATCACGGCCCACATCTCCCACGTCGCGTTGAGCTGGGCCACGGATGCCCTCCAAGTTTTGATGTCATTTTGGTTTCACGACAAAGGCGAGGGCGAGGATACGCCTGCCGATCCCGATCCCAGCCCCAATCCCAATCCCGATCCAGGTCTCGGAGACGCACACCTCGACACTGGCTCTGACTCCGACGCCTGCGCGCCGCTGAGGTCGAGATCACCTGACGAAAGAGACGGGAATTGTTCCTTGGATTGAAAGACGGAAGGGTCATAGACAGGGAGCCAGATGGGAAATTGCATGTAAGGAGTGTTCCGGATGCATTCGTTCACGATACAGCCGTACGAGGCCACGTGCGACCTGTTCCTCGGTGGAGGGAGGATAATACGCGACTTCTTGTTGGAAAGCCTGGAAGAAAGGGCTCGTCAGTATAATCAGAACATCGACGGCGATTGTTTTCGGAGACACGGCACAAAGAGTAACTCACGATTCCAGAGTCGTGACGAACCTAATCGTCCGTCGCGTCGAGCTGCAGCCATTCGGACGCCATCGCCACCAAGATCTCCGCCTCATCTAATCAAGGACATCGTCACGCCAAAAGACTGGTGCGATGGCAAAAGGACTGACCCTCGTTATCGTGACCTCATCAAGAAAAAACGAGGGCGACATCCTCATTGCCGCTATTCCCGTTGGCTGCGACTCCAGTGGAGGGCATGATACACATGTTTCGCCACCGGTCGCGCCATTCACCGGTTACGAGCGGGAGACAGATGGAGTGATAACCCTTGGTATGTGCATCGCTGGCAAAGCTGAGCACGGGGGAATCGTGTGGGCCCAACCCTTGTGCTATCTTTCTTAGAATGTCCTCGTGCGTGATCGTCTTTGCGAGGGTCGCAAAGGGTGCCATCTTTCTGTCATTGCTCAAGTTCAAGTTGCGGACAGGGCATTGCCTTCCTAAAAGAGAGTTGGTGCGGATGGTCCTTGGCGGGAAACCTCTTCCTTTTCCACTGGTGTTGGGTATCGTTTTCGTGTGAGGGAGCCTGACCGTGTGCAGTATGTGTGTCGTCGTCGGCGTCGTGCGTGAGGGTGCGTAGTCAGCCTTGAGGGAGTGAGGGAGTGAGAATAGCACATTCGTCCTCACCATCCGTCTCCCTCGTCCTCGTCTCGCTGCCCTCATCTTCCGTCTCCCTCGTCCTCACGTCGCGCCCACCACGCGTAGAGATGCTGAACAAGTAGTCGAAGAGATGTGTCGTATGCGAGAAGGACTGTGGGATGGCGGATATCCTCAGCTGCAGTGATCCATTGTGTGTCCGCAGAGATATCGTCTGGTGAGAGTGTTTGTGAGATATTTGTCAACTCGGTGTAGAGACCGAAGATATCCTCTGTGTCCTGCAACTCTTTCGACTGGGTGAACCGAAGATGGAGACAACGTGCAAGTATGACCGTAATCGGTCAGGATGGCCAGGTGGGCAAAGGTCGAGAGCTTGTCTCGGGAAGATGATGGCCTCAGTAAGATCCGCCATATCTCCAAAATGGCATAGATTGTTTGCGACACTGCCCAACGACGTTGATCGATCCGGGTGATCTGACGGGCGAAGGTCCAGGGCTTGCCTGCTGAGGATGATGGCCTCCTTGAGATCCATCATATCTCCAAGACGGTGGTAACGATCGAAGAGATAACTTGTGATACGGTTCAACGACATTAATCATTGCGGGTGCCCTGACGGGCGAAGGTCCAGGACTTGTTTTCCGAGGATAATGGCCTCATGGAGGTCCGTCATGTCTCCAAGCTGGTGGTAACGAGTAGAGAGATAGCGTGCAATATTGTTCAACGACATTGATCGATGCGGGTGCCCTGATGGGCGAAGGTCCACGGCTTGTCTCCCGAGGATGATGGCCTCATGGAGGTTCATCATGTCTCCAAGCCGGTGGCTACGAGAGGAGAGATAGAGTGCGACATTGTTCAACGACGTTGGTCGATCCGAGTGCCCTGACGGGCGAAGGTCCAGGGCTTGTCTCCCGAGGATGATGGCCTCGTTGAGATTCATCATATCTCCATGATGGTGGTAACGATTGAAGAGATAACTTGCGATATTATTCAACTACGTTAAACGATTTGGACGCACTTCTGGACAAAGCTGCAGTGCTTTTCTGCCATTCCTCGATGTCCGTTACCGCTCCTAGATGGTTGTAACGACACCGCAGATGAGTGGCAAGCTGATTTAATAAAATCCGACATCGCTGGTGGTGACCGGGTGGGCAACGGTCCAGTGTTTGGCGATTAAGGACGATTGCCTCGCTAATGTAGTCCGTCCCGTCCCCTTGCTCAAACTGGGCGAACGTTGACTCCGCTCGTCAAAGTATCTCCTCGACTGAAACAATCACCTCTCCAATTGAGTCCCTCTGGCCGCCTTTCTCATGCTTGGTGTGAGACTTTGGAGGACTGCTTTTTAGCTTTTCATTTCATCGCATCCACGCGTCGTCTCGTCGACAACGACGTTCCGCGTGTGTCGCTGTCGATGACGTTGCGGGCGAGGGTGTCGTTGTCGCGTGAGCGAGCCTGACCGTGTGGAGTGTGTGTGTGTTGTCGTCGGCGTTGTGCGTGAGAGTGCGTGGTCAGACTTGAGGAGTGAGGGAGTGAGTGGGGAGGGAGTTAGAATAACGGGAAAACATACGTTCGTCGTCATCGACCGTCTTCGTCGTCTTCGTCGCGCTGCCCAAATCTCACGTCTCCCTCGTCCTCACTTCGCTCCCACCACACGTTGCATCCACGCGTCGTCTTGCCGTCGTTGGCGTTACGGGTGAGGGAGCACGTGTCGTCGTCGACAACGTTGTGCGTGTGTCACTGTTGATGACGTTGCGGGTGAAGGTGTCGTTGTCGTCTTGACGTTGACGTGGTGTGAATGAGCCTCATCGTGTGCAGTGTGTGTGTGTGTTATCGTCGGCGTTGTGCGTGAGGGTGGTTAGCCTTGAGGGAGTGAGTGAGGGAGTGGGGGAAGGAGTGAGAATAGCGGGAACGCATACCTTCGTCTTCACCGTCCGTCTTCCTCGTCCTCGTTGCGCCGTCTCCGTGTTGACATCGACGTTGGGTGAAGAAGCCTGCTCGTGTGTAGGTTGTGTGTATCGTCGTCGGCGTTGTGCGTGAGGGTGGTTAGCCTTGAGGGAGTGAGTGAGGGAGTGGGGAGAGAGTGAGAATAGCGGGAAAACATACACTCGTGGTCACCGTCCATCTTCATCGTCTTCGTCGCGCTGCCCAAATCTCCTCATCGTCTTCGTCGCGCTTCCCAAATCTCACGTCTCCCTCGTCCTCGCGTCGCTCCCACCACGCGTTGCATCCACGCGTCGTCTTGTCGTCGTTGGCGTTACGGGTGAGGGAGCACGTGTCGTCGTCGACGACCTTGTGCGTGTGTCGCTGTTGATGACGTTGCGGGCGAAGGTGTCGTTGTCGTCTTGACGTTGACGTGGTGTGAAGGAGCCTCATCGTGTGTAGGTTGTGTGTATCGTCGTCGGCGTTGTGCGTGAGGGTGGTTAGCCTTGAGGGAGTGAGTGAGGGAGTGGGGGAAGGAGTGAGAATAGCGGGAACGCATACCTTCGTCTTCACCGTCCGTCTTCTTCGTCCTCGTCCCGCTGCCCTCATTTCCCGTCTCCCTCGTCCTCACGTCGCTCCCACCACACGTTGGATCCACGCGTCGTCTTGCCGTCGTTGGAGTTACGGTTGAGGGAGCACGTGTCGTCGTCGACAACGTTGTGCGTGTGTCACTGTTGATGACGTTGCGGGTCAAGGTATCATTGTCGTCTTGACGTTGACGTGGTGTGAAGGAGCCTCATCGTGTGCAGTGTGTGTGTGTTGTCGTTGGCGTTGTGCGTGAGGGTGGTCAGACTTGAGGAGTGAGTGAGGGAGTGGGGAGGGATTGAGAATAGCGGGAACGCACGTTCGTCGTCACTCATTGTCTTCGTCGCGCTGCCCTCATCTCACGTCTCCCTCGTCCTCATGTCGCTCCCACCACGCGTTGCATCCATGCGTCGTCTCGTCGTCGACGACGACGACGACGTTGCTGTCGATGACGTTGCAGGTGAGGGGCAAGAA
>JBBPNU010001004.1:0-11591 GCA_038091055.1 Leccinum angustisporum
CACAGCCTGACGGAGATTCCGGCACGGCGTCGGAGTGTAGCCTTCTCTGAGTGAACCCGCTCAGTGACTGATCCGAAAGGAGTAGATTGATGCCAGTGACGCCGGCCTTTTGTTGTATGAGAATCTGACTCGCGGAAAATGTACAGCCTGGCGCAGATTCTGGCCCGGCGACGGAGTGTAGCCTTCTCTGAGTGAACCCGCTCGGTGACTGATCCGAAAGGCGGGAACTGAAGTTGTTCGGCGATCGAGGAGATATTACTTTTAGCCTTGACAAGGTTTCTCTCGGGTATGAAATTCGTGAGAAAGTGCAACCCCCTGTCCTTACCGGAAATTGCCGCTTTCACTGAAATGTTTGTTGTGTTGTGCCACAACGAAACTTTGCTTACCGCGCGCGCCAATAGTCCTTCACCAACACCAACCGGAACTACTACTTCAATGACATACGCAGCGGGTAATTCACGTCAAATGACAACATAGCGTCCTCAGTGTACGCATTTCCGCCATCATATAATCACCTTGCTTGGGGTTTATATCGCACCCACAAATCGTGGGAAAGTGAAACCCAGCGTTTGCCGAAACTCCGATATTGTCGCTGTCTTTCTTGATGCACGACACTGTGAACTCACTTGAGCACTGGGAGCACTGGAAGAGAGACATTCAGCGACTCAACCGAGCGCAAGCACGAAGGATGAAAGTGTGTTATTCCCACGCCCTCCTAGCGATCAATATCGATCAATACTCACTCTCACTAATTCCGAAGTCCAGCCTGTCTTTCTGTCAAACGGCGCTGCGAAAGATTATCGAACGGGCTCGTTGAACCTGAAAAAAATTCTCTCACGCTCTAGCCAATCATGATGGCAGCACTGGCCTCATTCAAGTTGCTTTAGTGCTAGTGGCATTCCTCCCTCTGACAGCCATGATCGTCACGGTCGCGCTACTTGCAGCCACATTACTGGCAGTAGAAGGTATGCGAAGGTTCAGACACTCGTAGTCATGGGCGTACTCCACCCCACTGCCTTTCCCACCTGGCCCGAAACCCCTACCTATCATTGGAAACGTGCTCGGCGTGAATAAGGACGCACCTCATGCAAATATTTATGGTACGTCGTGTTGTACAAACTGTAATGGTCCCGAGGTTGACAATGACACGCCATCTTTGAACAAGGCGACATCGTTCTCACTCGCGTCTTGGGTCAGAACATCATTATATTGAACTCGGAAGAGGTCGCCATTGCGTTGCTCGAGAAACGTTCTCAAAAGTATTCGGATCGACCTGTGATGTCCGTTGTAGACATGTGTATCCACTCTCTTGTTTCTCTTACAGCCTGGGCCCGTTTAGCTACCTTTTCTGATGCTGATGCATGCGCGAGCAAAGTTTTAGTCTTTCATTCGCGAGCTGCATTGACTTGTCGTCCGAGACAGCTACAGAAGGCGCATGAAATGTTGACGCATCTGTTGGACGACCCATCGCGCTACGCTGCGAGTTTCAGTACGTAAGTCTTTTTCATGTCCGGGGAAATCCTTCTCCACAACGAGTTGCTCACACTCAGGCTGTCATTACGCAGGTTTGCTGCGGCCGTAGTTGTGGAAGTGACATTCGGATACAACGTAAAAGGGGCGGAGACTTTCCTGACTTCCATGCGACGGGCAACAGACATCCTGCTCCGTGTAGCCACGCCCGAAATAACCGCCATCTGTTCCGCGTTTCCGTTTGGTGAGTTGCAACCATCCAACGTAGTGCTTATATGCGGCCCCTTTATGTTCGTACGATTCAGTGAAGGCATTGCCGGCATGGTTTCCTGGAATGGCGTTCAAGGCTGATGCTCCTGAATGCCGTCGCTTGGTGTCCCAGGCATTAGATGAACCGTATGCATGGGTGAAACAGCGCCTCGTACGTCTAGGAATCAGTGTCTCACATGTGTGAAGCTGATGAAGAACTTAACTCAAGGCAGAAGGGAATGCGGCGCAATCTATGGTCTCCGATGCGATTGTTCGATATCGTCTGGACGATGATTCGAACAATCCAGAGGTCGTAAAGGCCATCAAAGATTCTGCAGGGACTCTGTACTCAGGTAATCTCGGTTCTCTGAATTCCGAGTGTTTTGATCTTTCTGGGCTAACTACTTTCGCAGCCTCGGTTGAAACGGTTCGTCTTGTTCATTCAACGTACAGGATCACGCAAGTGAAACATTATCGAACTGCCCGACAGACTCATGCTACACTGCTCGTGTTCGTTTATCTCATGATGAACCACCAAGAGATTCAGCGTCGCGCTCAGACGGAAATAGATACTGTTGTGGGGCGGCAGCGACTGCCAGACTTTGAGGACCGGCCATCGTTGCCGTACATGGATGCTATATTGCGAGAGACGGTGAGATGGCATCCAGTAACGCCTTTCGGTACGTCCATTCTCCATCCAGGGTTCATTGGTTCCATTGAGGCGTTTTAGGTGTCCCACATGCCACCACTGAAGACGATGTCTACCGAGGGTTCCGCATTCCCCAAGGTAGCATTTTGACACCCATAATAACACCCACTGACCACTGATATAGGTTCGACGATCGTGGCGAATCTCTGGTAATAATACTAGCTTGTTGAGAGTTGGAGTACGATGTCGATTGACGTTACAGGGCAATCTCACGGAATGAGATAGAGTATCCGAACCCTGACGTATTTATGCCAGAGCGGTTCTTACGGGAGGATGGTACACTGAACGAGGACAACATTCCTTGGACATTTGGGTTCGGGCGTCGGATCTGGTAAGTTAGACGTTGACTGCGTCATCGTGTGCAATAATTGGTCTCCCTGTTCTGACGTGGTGCATGCAGTCCAGGGAGACATGTCGCGGATGCATCGCTGTGGACTGCGATGGTCTGTATGCTGGCGCTATTCAAGATCGAGAAGACGGAAGGGTCTGACGACGTGAAGTGGTCGACTGGGATGACATCGTGCGTGACCGGTCCACTTCAAGTCAAGGAGAGAGTGTGTTCTCGCTGACGTGCTGTCTCTTCTTCTTTTGCAGACACCCGCTTCCATTTCCATGTAGGTTCGTTACCAGAGATCAAGAGATGAATGGCGAGAAGCTGGCCTCGTTGATTTACGCGAGTCGTGTTGACTTATTACAATAACTGTACCTTCATCTTTACACACAGTTACGGTGCTCATGTTAGAATTGTAGTGCGATCGATCTAACGCATATTACTGTAAGGTAAATACATATACTGCAGGTTTTTGTAACGCCATGTTATCCAGGATAACATGGCGTTACAAAAATTACTGAAGCACAACACTATCTACTAACAATCTAGAACCTATCCTCAAGGTCGCCTTGCCATTGACAAGGCTCAAGGAGTCTGAACCTGTCCCACTCGCGTTCTCATGCTGAGCATGGACATCTCACTTGTTAAATGTCCTTGCGAGATGACCTGAATGGATCAATGTCATCAAAAAAGAGGGAGGAAGGGGCAAGAGAGACTCACTTTTGTTGGCAAACCCGGCATACCGTTGGGCTTAGATGCAGAACCGTCTTGCTGTGGTCCTGTGAATCAGGTGGTGTAAGGTTACAAAATGTACGCCATAATTGTCAGACTTACTATGTCCTCCTTCCCCCCATCCGGCTCTTTCTCAGACCTCTTTCGCTTCTGCTTCCCGTCCAAACTGCTGGAAGGGAGGCGCAGCTCTGTGCACGAGTTCGGCGATGGCGTTTCCGGGCTCGACAAAGGCTGTTGGGCTGAGCTGGGAGTGTGGCTGAAGTTAGTTCTGACGGTTTGGAGTCGAAATCCCTGGTGATTAACGGAGCATATAAATGATTGTATATTTTCTCATCTGACAGAGCGATTGGACTTCCAGTCATTGTTGAAAACGGCGCGCCACAAGTATTGGTTCCGCTCCCAAGGTAAGATGTGTGAACCGGTGGATCGACCAGGAGCGATGCTTGGGGTTGCCGACCGTTTGGCTGGTCCTCGAGGAGAGGTAAGGTGCTTGATGGAGAACGCGGAAGGTTTCGGGCAAGATCTAAAAGGGACAAGTATTAATCAAACGGGGCACGAAATAAGAGGTGAGGGCGATAAGAGAGATGAGGGGACAATGAGACGAGAACGGGCAGTTGCGACGATGATCGGGCGAGGACGGAAACGGGGGATCTACTCCGAGTCGATGCCATACAGCGAGGACACAGAGGGCCTTATATACGTAGAGAGGAGTGGCGCGATAGGGCGGTGCAACTATGGACAAAGAAACTAGTGTGAAACTATGACGTGTAATAAAGGAAAAAGAAAGAAACTATGACGACGACGGGGGATGAAAGGGAAAGGAAACGAGACAGCGAGGGCATGAGGCGGCGCTATATATCAGACCAAACCGATCATGCGCACGGGGCATACCTTGCAGAGATCTGCGTCTGTTTCGACGAGGCAATTTACTAGTAACAAAGCCAACTCATTTGTACAACGTACCACCATCGTTTCTGCATATTATACAGCCGTTGATCCGTGTCAGTAACGTATCCGCTTCGTGTCCTGTACATATTACAATACACCTTCTGACCACTCCCGATTCACCAAATTGAAAACCTCCATATATCACACCTGCCTGTCCTATACTATAATGCCATCCGTCCACACCCCGTCCACCAAACGGAAGACCGTTCCGAAAAATTCTACACGCCTGAGTTTGGTGCTGTAACCGGATGCAATTCCGAGCTTCTCGTGAAAGATACGTCGAACCCTGGGCAAATTATCTGAGGCGCCATGCAACGAAGCATAGTAAACACGATCAGCCATTCAGCGCAGGTCTTACGCATGTGGAGATCCATACCATTTATAGATCGGGAAAGCCCCTATAGAGAGGGGATACGTTAAGTAATTCAGTGACCAAGCGAGACATCAACTTACGTCCGTGACCGGCGTCCCATCCACCACTCGCACCGTGAATGAGCGCAACGAAGAAAGGTTCGCCCATGCAGCAATAGCCAACATGTCCGCCAAGACGGATAGAACGCGTTCCCAAGTATCTGCCAATTCAACCAGGAAAGACAGCACCTCGAGAGACTGCGGGATTTGCGTGAGGGCGCGATTGAGCCAGAAGTCCATGTACTCAAGTATTACTTCCTTGTCAGCGTGGAAGTGCAGTTCTGTGACTGCAGAATTGAGTAGCCAATCCTCCCCTTGGTTAGACGAGAGTGAATCGAGAGCCCAGAAGTCCATCGTAAATGTGTGCAAGCATTTCATATCGACGGCCTTGATAGGCCCTAGATGTGTGTCGAGACAGTTAACCACACTAAGTCGAGACAATTCCAACTGCTTCTTGGGTTCGATACCCACAAAAGGGGGGTCCGCGATGAAGCACGTATGGAACGACAGATCCGTAAGCGACGAAAGTGCTGCAATCGGACTCCAGTGCTCCGTGTCCACAACAAGGTATGAGAAGTGGAGCTCCCGGATGTTCTTCATGAGCATAATTGCAGGATCGTACAAAGGGAACGACACAACCTCCGGTGAGGTTGTGGAGCGGGCCGTCAGGTCCGTGAAATGACAAGCCCTCACTATCTTGGCGAGTGCGAGTGCGAGAGGCTGCTCCTCTGCGATATGTGTGCACAGCATAGATCCAAGCGATACCTTGTAGTCGGCGGCGAGAGCACTTTTGCGGGAAATGGAATCAGGGAATTCTAACAACTCAAATACGCGTGGAAGGCAGATGTTGGCAAAGAACTTGCAGACACGAGAGAATTTGTAGAATGTCTTGAGTTCTTCTGGTGGTAGACATTCATTGGATGGGGTGATAAGTTCGAAGATGTGAAGGTAAATCTCGTTCGGTATGAACGTTAAGACTTTTTCGTCTCTCCGTCGCTCGGGGGCTGAATAAAAAACAAGGTGAGAGGCAAAGTGAAACATATTTTGAACTCACTGGTGCACTCGAAGAGAGACATGTCTACTGGAGACTGATCGTACTGATCGATCGATCGATGTAGACAGCTGTCACGTTAGCTGGGTTTTAATATTCCGTTCAGCTTAATTTACGCTCCGATCGCGTTGGGAACGAGACTGCCATCAGAATATTGCATCGGGTCGTTTGTCAGAGACTATCGATTCAACCTGTCTTCCGATCAAAGCGTACTCCTCATTCTTCCAGAAGGTGAAGGTGTTGAACGGCTTGAGCTCAAGCTAGCCAAAATGGGGCGGTATGGGACCATTACGCTGAATGCTGGGACTTCCATCGACCCTAGCCAAACCGTATTCATCCGCGGGCTCAAAATAGTGCTACGGAACGGATTTTTGGGTTACAGATGGGCCAGAGTCGAGGCAGATACCCCATATATGGCTCGATACAACGCCATGAAGTCGTTGAGCGTTGTTCCAAGCAACCTTTGGGGCGACATCATCGCAAGCATGATGATAGGGGATCGGGAGAGCACTTCCCGAACTACCATACCAACATGGCGGTGGACAGACGCGGCCGAGGAGCAGGCACAAAATGACGAGGGTATGCATGTGGAAATCCAGCGGGTACCACATGTACCTCTGGTGTGTACATTGCTTGTGCATGTGAAGGTCGATCGTTTGACAGTCACGATAGGCGTTTCATCCCTCGAATGCTATCAACCATTTTGCTCTATGTCTCGACCCCCGTGACAATCCGATCCTTGATTCGTAGGGCGGAGGATGGTGTTGTCTGCCGGTCGATCCAGGCGCATAGGCTGTCTGTGAAAGCATATCAGGTCGGCGGTCAGGTGATGCAGCAGGAGCTCAACTCGGCCATATTCGACAAGTACTTCGCGATGGGTGAGGATACCAGCAACGAAAAGTTTCTCGCGGATGCTGCGGTCAAGGTCGGCCTCATGAATAGAGCCAGGGTAGGTCTTCCGACTCAATACCGCCCCCTTTGCTCATGTACCCTTGAGGCCATCGAGTTTCTCAGGTCCACAGAAGCCCTTGATTGCGTTGAAAAGATGGTTGAAGCTGCCAGAGCAAACGGCGTCAACGGCGTACCATTCATCATCATAGACGGAAATTCGGCCTTGAATGGAGTGTAACCTAAGGATTTCTACGTCCAGGTACGCCTCTTCCTTTGTCGTGTTCCCCTGGTTTACAAACATCCGTTAGTAGATCTTCCAAAAGTTGGCCCAATCACATCCGTCTGCTACTCTGCCATCGAGCCTTGTCAAACGTGTAACGCGTGCAAGGATCCAATAATCGCTCCTGCACTTCCCGTACAATGACCGTGTTTCACTCCATTTTGACTCCACTTGTTTTTTTTTTGACTCTCTCTTCTCTTGAATTGCATCAGATTGTTCAGCATGACATATGGTACAACTATTACTCATACTATATATATAAGGCGGACAGTGTCCAATGGATAAATTGGGTCGGGCAATCCAACGTTCCGAAGAAATATTTTTTGATGAATGTGACACGAGAAATGGTGACGGCATCTTTGGAAAGGTTTTCTCGAGCTCACAACGTGTATTATATATACAGCCGTTCAGATTGATCCACGTCAGCAACGTATCCGACGATCTTGGCCTGTATGATCTCGTTGGCCTGACCCAGTGTCACTAGTTTCTCGCTAACATATTCAACCTGTCTCGGTGCCTCCGTCGGCGAGTTCAACGCAATGACCTCCGACACGTCCACAGTGCATGTACTTGGTTGAAGCTCGTCCACAGCCTTGATAGCCTTCGACCTCTCCCAGTTGCTCGATGTCGTGCCTAGCCGCCACGCATGAGAAGACAACGACTTTGATTTCAAGGTGGCGACGCAGTTTATAACAAGATTATGCCCTGGTGATCTACAGGCGCAATCAACGACTATGCGTGTCTTGGGTAATCGCATATATGCATACGAAGTGGCCCAAAGTTTGAGAAGGAAAGAAAGAGCTTGTGGATGACATGATGACATTGCATCTTACCACTCCATCCACCAAATAGAAACCCCTTCCAAACAATAAGTATTACACCTGTGTGTCCTATACTGTAATGCTTTCCAACCACACCCCGTCCACCAAACGGAACACCGTTCCGAAAAAATCTACATGCCTGAGAAAGTTAGGCTCTTCACAAGACGGATTGGCCCTGTAGTGAAGATTATCTCGAACGGTAGGCAAACTTTCTGATGTGCCATGCAACGAGACGAGCCTCTCAGCGGAGATCTTACACATGCAGAGATCCATACCATTTATATATCGGGAAAAATGCTACAGGAAGGGAAAACGATAAGTGATTCAGTGACGATCATGTGAGCCACCAAGCACGCGTCAACTTACGTTCGTGACCGGGGTCCAATCTGCCACTCGCACCGTAAACGAGTGTAATGAAGAAAGCCCCCCCCATGCCTGTTCGGCCAACATGTCTGCCAAGACGAATGCAGCGTCGTCTTCGCAAGTATTTGACATTTCAACCAGAAAAGACAGCACCTCGAGAGATTGTGGGATTCCATAGAGGGCACGATAGAGGGCCATATCATCAAGTACGTCTTCCTCCTTAGCACGGAAGTGCAATTCCTTGATGGCAGACTCGAGTAGCCAATCATCCCCTTGGGAAGCCAAGACTAGATCAAATGCCCAGAAGTTCATCGTAAATATGTGCAAGCACTCCAAATCGGCGGCCTTGATAGGCTCTAGATACGTGTCGTTACAGTCGACCACACCAAGTCGAGACAATTTCAACTCCTTCTTGGGTTCGACGCCCACAAAGGGGGGGTACGCGATCAAGCACGTATGGAACGACAGATCCGTGAGCAACGAAAGTGCTGAAATCATACTCCAGTGCTCCGTTTCCACAACAAGGTTTGAGAAGCGGAGCTCCCGGATATTCTTCATGAGCATAATTGCAGGATTGTACATCTGCAAAGGGAACGACTCAAACGCCTGCGAAGCCGCGGCGCGGGCCGTCAGGTTCGTGAAATGACAAGCCCTCACTGTCTTGGCGAGTGCGAGTGCGAGAGGTTGCCCCTCTGCGATCTGTGTACACAGCATAGATCCAAGCGATGCCTTGTAGTACGTGAGAGCACTTTGGCGGGAAATGGAATCAGGGAATTCTACCGACTCAAATACGCGTGGAAGGCAGATATTGGCAAAGAACTTGCAGACACGAGAGAGTTTGTGGAATGTCTTCAGTTCTTCTGGTGGTAGACGTTCATTGGATGGGGTGATGAGTTCAAAGACGCGAAGGTAAATCTCGTTTGGGATGACGGGTAAGCCTTTGTCATCTCTCCGTCTCTCGGGGGCTGAATGAAATCCAAGGTGAGAGGTAAAGTGAAAACGTAATTGAAAAACTCACTAGTCCACTTGAGGAGAGACATGAAGGCCCGTTTAAACTCCGCCACAATGCTCCGAACGCGTGGGAATGAGACCACAATTGCCCATCAGGTTGCCTAACCTGGCTACCAGGCAACGTCCTCTACTTATATTGAACTCAAGTGACCGACCCGCGTTTTCTGCCTCCGACGTTCTGAAGTTTCTTTCCTTCATGTGTTTATGCTCAAAATCAAGATGCTATTGACTTACGATCAGGGCCGGGGCATCCAGATTCCAGTGCCAGGGCAGTGCGAGGCTCAGCAAAAGTGAACCATCCGAGTAGTTTCAAGTGGGCAGTGGAACGGGGAACGTCCCTTTCTTTTCACTGGTGTCCCATTGCGGCGTCAGAGCAGAAGAATGCCCAGCGAGGTGTCGGGCGAACCGTATGGCAACACCTGGAAGTCGATGCTGTTCACAGGCGCCGGCACTTGTTCAAGCAGCTCGGATGTCCTTCCAGTCTTGCTTGATCAGTGCGGGATCGATACCGAGCGTGTCAGGACTCAGGAAAGGAGAGGGATTTGAGGGAGATGTGACGTCGGGGGGAGAAATCAAATTGTTGAAGGAGAGCGTGACATTCCCTGCAATATTGGGTACTGTAGAAGGGTTCGGGCGTCGGATCTGGTAAGTTATCGACTGCGTCGAGTTGAATAATCGGTCTCCCTGTTCTGACGTGATGCACACAGTCCAGGGAGGCATCCCGCGGACACTGGCACATCGCAGTGGTCTGCGATGGTCTGTATGCTGGCGCTATTCAAAGTAGAGAAGACGGAAGGGTCTGACGACATGAAGTGGTCCACTGTCACATATAACGTCGTGCGTGATCGTTCCACCTCAAGTCAGGGAGAGAAGGGTGTTCTTGCTGATCTTATGCAGACTTCCGCTTCCATGTAGGTTTATGCCCAGCGATCAAAAATGGATAGGGAGAAGCTGGACTTTATTTACGCGAGTCGTGTTGACTTCAAGTGAGTAGTACAATAACTGTATTTTCATTTTTACAAGGTAATATGCATCATCGCAGTGCGATCGAGTAATCTGTCACAGACTATCCCTACAGCATTGGACTTGACGAAGTTTGAAAACTGGCACGAGCTTTGATGTGATGCAAGAATATCTCTTGGAAGGAAAATACGTAGTCATTTGTACTGCCCTCATTTGTACTGCCCGCGCTTCTGCGAAGCTAGCAGCAGTGTGCCAAAAGGTGCGTCGAGATCAAACAGAGGATTGTTGCCCGAGAAATCTTCGTCCAGCAAGGGACTGATCCACGGATTCACGAGAATGAGGCGCTGCATCCCGAGCGAGTCGTCTTTGGTCTCGATCTGTACCTCGCCGAGAATCGGCACCATAGCACGATAAACGTGACGGCTTGAGTCGGAATTATTTGCCACGAGCTGGGAGAAACCCGTGAGGTGGAAACAAGATCAGTAAGCCGAAGTCGACCCGAGACGAGAGATAGCGATGATAGTGCGACGATTGGAGAGGGTTCGGGAAAGGACGATTGCAAGTCCTTGACCATCTAATTCATCTTGGCCTCCTCCATGGCTTCGGGAACATGCGGAGGCAGAATTTGGTCGTATACAGTGAGATCGGATGGGAGGTAGCTCTTGCCAGTAGTACTATCTGAGTTTCCGGTCCAAGAGAGAAGCGTGACACCATCCGACTGCGTTCAAGTTAGGATTATGTGCTGTCGGAGGCGACGGACCGCGCGTTTCCCCTCGCCATATATGACCGGAAGTGAGATGTCAAAGATTCCAAATAATGAGTACGCGATGTCCTCTTCCCGCGTCGTCTGGCGCTTCGAAGCCAGGTACAATTTCTCCTGCACGCGGTCTAGCCCCGGTTCAATTGTGGCTTGCAAGCCTCTCTGTGAAAAACTTGGTTGCCTGCACCATCTCCGAGAGAATGATAGGTGATTCCTTATGATTGAACAGCTTCAGATCAAGATACAGTTTCCAATCCTCTGTGTAAAATTTAATGAACTTTGAAGCAACATACTCCTGGTACGTCCACACGCGAGTGTTCCAGATGCTTCTCCAAAGATCACCTTCTTGTTGCGACTCGGAGAGTACACCGAGGAGACGAATGATTGTGAGTGCTGGGCGACAGTACCACCAAACGGTTGATCCACGTCAGCAACGTATCCCGACGATCTTGGCTTGTATGATCTCGTTTGCCTGATCCGGTTGCTCGCTAACGTATTCAACCTGTCTCGGTCCCCTCCGTCGGCGAGTTCCACGCAACGACCTCCGACACGTCCACAATGCATGTGCTGGGTTGGGGCTCGTCCACAGCCTTGATGGCCT
>JBBPNU010001005.1:0-11587 GCA_038091055.1 Leccinum angustisporum
GCTTCCTAACCAAATCTCCAATGTCTTCCCCAATATCCCTAACCCCCCCTAACATTATGTTGCCTCCTAACCAGTTCTAACCAATGTCTTTGCCAATATCCCCAATATCCCTAACCCCCCCTAACATTGTTTTGCCTCCTAACCCCCCCTTATCTCCCCCAATATCCCTAACCCCCCCTAACATTGTGTTGCCTCCTAACCAGTCCTGACTAATATTTGCCTCCTAACCTGGACTAACCAATATGTGGCCTCTAACCCAGACTAACATTGTGTAGCCTCCTAACCAGGACTAACCAATTTTTGCCTCCTAACCCAGACTAAACAATGTTTTGTCTCCTAACTCAGACTGACAAAGATTTGCCTCCTAACCCAGACTAACAAAATATTCCCATGAGTGACTTCCATGATCACTGATTTTTTCCGATTTTTCCCACTGCTAATTGCTCAGTTACATTTGACCCTGGCTTTGCCAATATTCCTAACCAAGACTAACCTCCTAACCTCGAATACCAAATATATTATGCTTACCCCAGACTAAGAAAGCATTCCCATGATTGTATCCCATTATCCCTGATTTTGTCCGATTTTTCCCACCGCTTTCTGGCTTCACAAAAGCTAATCTATGTTTTATCACCATAAATCTCGGAAATGGCTATATCACAGCGGTGTGATGTCCGATCCGGGCGATCAAATGCTCAGATTAGACCTATCAGTCCCCCCACATATAGCCCAGTGATGTCGGAGCACGGATCGGACTCCCTTGGATGCGATAAGCACAAATGCTTAATCACAAATCCTTCGAAAATGACATCTGACACTAAAATGGTTATATCTCGGTCGTTTCTGCGCCGATCCGCGTGATCCGTGATTCAGATGGACGCTACTCGTCCGCTCCACCTCCGATACAGCCAACACTAAGCGCATAAATCCCACGGTACAAATTTGCGAACCATAATCTTGGTTATGCCTGGTTAGGATTCATTCTTTGTTAGTGTCTGGTTAGGATCCATGCTTTGTTATGCCTGGTTAGGATTTCTGCTATGTTAGTGTTTGGTTAGGATCCATCCTTTGTTATGCCTGGTTAGGATTCCTGCTATGTTAGTTCTGGTTAGTGTGCCTCAAAGCACTTGGTTGCCAAGTGTCTGGTTAGGATTCCTGCTTTGTTAGTTTTAGTTAGTGTGCCTAGATAAGCTTGGTTAGTGTCTGGTTAGGATTCACTGGAAGCATTGCAGCATGTTTTGCCAGAGAAATTTGAAAAAACATTTTAGCAAACAGATAAATTTTTATTCAGCCTTTTATTTGGCAAGTCATCTAAGAAATAGTTTATATATTTATTTGATGATTTGCCACACAACATCCAGCCAGATCATGCTGGATGTCTTCCGGTATAAATTTCTCCATGTTAGTGATGGCTGTTGTAACAGAAAACATGGAAGAAACAAACAAACTGTTTGTTACTTTTGTTTTGTATGTATTTTGTCTCCAAAGAATGATGGTATCCTTGAAATCAGTTGATAATATTTGTATATTTTCTGCATAATGTTCTTTTCGTGTTTTGTTGTCCCACAGTCTCGTGTTTACTTGCTAATCATTTTAATCAACATTAATTTTTCTCTTTGCATTTTAACCCACAAAACAGCTTATCAAAATAATGATTGATTTTTTGCAGAACACTCGATGTTAATTGATCATGTTTCTCCTTCAAACAATCTGAAGACACTTCATTGTCTTATGGTTGAACAGATCAACTGTTATGCACAAGAATGTATTTAATGTCTTGAGATCAAATAAATCAAATGTTATGTGTGAGAATTTATTCAATGTCTGCCTCGCCACCCCGACGTTTTGGTCTCCATGCTCTCCGTCACGCACTCATTCCATGCCGGCTCGTTCAATTCCGGGCCTACGCCCTCGATGCGACGTACGGGCATCTTTGGCTGCGTTAGTATGAGGTAGTCTATAATATAGCGCCTCGCTTCGGCCTCGCCGGCGCCATTGTATTTTCATTATTTCAATATCAATTCTAGCGACCGACGTACTCATCCTTGGCCCAGTCCAGCAAAACATACAAC
Source organism: Leccinum angustisporum (assembly GCA_038091055.1). NCBI lineage: Eukaryota > Fungi > Basidiomycota > Agaricomycetes > Boletales > Boletaceae > Leccinum > Leccinum angustisporum. The sequence continues at coordinate 2,073 of JBBPNU010001005.1, forward strand.
CCTTCAATGAATGCAATCAATATGCGGAATAGCCGAAATTGCTCAGTAGCTCCATCAGGGGATTTTTATTGAAATGATAATTGTTGAAATACCTTTATCTATTGTACAAAACCCTCTGATATACATCATAATGATATACACATTGATAACACCATATAATTTCTGGGAGTGTTGACAGGATTGATCAAAAATGTCACAAATTTAAATATTACAGTTGAGATCATCAATCAACAATTTTATCAACTATCACCAACTAGCCAATAAATAATACATAAACATATTGAATATAAGCCTTGTCAATCATTAACACAGTGCTAATTAATAATACACACATGCACCAAATACAAGCATGATATCAGTTATCATCATATGGCTAAAGAATGATACATAACATACAGAATATTAATATTGTCAGTTGTCATCACATGGCTAATGAATGGTACATGTACACACAGATTATAAGCCTTGTCAATTGCAATCACAGTGCTGGTGAATGATACATTTGTATACAGAATGACAATGTTGCCAACTGTTGTTATATGGTTGGAAAATGATACATATACATACATAATACAAATATGATCTGTTGTTGTCACAAAGTCAAAGAACTATCTATTATATATGGAAGGTAGGTCTTGTCAACTGTCATCATATAGCTAACAAATGATACATAACATACAGGATATTAATATTGTCAGTTGTCATCACATGGCTAATGAATGGTACATGTACACACAGATTATAAGCCTTGTCAATTGTAATCACAGTGCTGGTGAATGATACACATATACACACAATATACACATTATCTATTGTAGTCATATGGCTGGAGAATGATTAGTCATATCTACAAGACTGGTTTTATTAGATGTTATCCATATGGATTATGAAGGATACATGTGTATACAGAATGTATGTATTGTCAACTGTTGTCATATTTTTGGAGAATGATACATATACATACATAATACAAATATTATCTGCTGTTGCCACGTGGTCAAAGAATGATCTATTACACATGGAAGGTAGGTCTTGTCAGCTGTTATCATATAGCCAACAAATGATACAGAGACATACAGAATATAAGCATTGACTGTGGTTGTCACACAGCCAATGAAAGATCTATTGCATATACATGGTAGGTCTTTATCATATATCTAAATAATGACATATACATTATCAGCTGTTATTATGTGGCTGATGAATGTTCTATTGCATATTAAAGGTGTATTTTGTCCTCATCACCATATAACACACAAGAATATATGTATTATCAGATATTATCAGATCTCTGGTTATGATTTATTATATCTATGAGATGGGGTTTATCATCTTTGCCATGTATGTCAGTATGTGACTGACGACCAGATCTCTATTTAAGACAAATTTTGACATATACATCGACATTCGATCAGCTTGCCAGATAGTCTTATTTGATAAATCCCGGTAACCACAGTTAAAAAATAACACTGAAAGCGGACATCACAAAAATTTGTATTCATTGAATGTATGATGAATACAATACTCTAAAGTAGGCATTTGTCAATCAGCACCGGTGACCGGCATGCTGCACGGCAGCTTTCATTGTTGCTCTCCTGCGCCGGATAGTTGCTAGTGCACTATTCTCGGACGGTAACCGAGAGCTTTCAGTATTGGTTGGAAAAATCTGCCTGCACAATAATTAGCACGAGCATTGCTATATCATGATATCCGTACCTATTCCACCACTGTAAAAGTTGATGGGCTTCATCCTTCTCATCTGGGTCATCTAGAAGTTCAAGGATACTGTTATAAAATCTTTCCGAGTCCGTCAGAAGGTCAGTGCGTGAAAAAACTTGCGCAGACATCAAGGCAAAGCGGGCCTGTAAAAAAACACGCGCGCACAACTTGTAGGCGAAATGTTGAAGACACAACGCAAAGCTCACCTGTGTCGCGACATAGGCGATTGAGGCTTTCGTTACAGCGCTCATCCCGTGGATACGAGCGTTGCAAGAACGCGTTGCTCTCGGCTCCTCTATTTCGACAGAGCTCGGGGACGTGAATATATACTTGTAGGCCTGCGCGCACGGTACGCCGCACACGATCCGTCAGTAAGCTGGTAAATTTTACCAAAAAAGACGTACCGAAACCAGAATGCCACCACGCAGTAAGCCGTTCCAAGGATCTTCGGAGTCGTATGTGTAGTTTGCATATAAAAATATGGGCCACTGATCTCCCGCTACTCGGAGCTGCCCGTTTCGCAACTTCTCCTTGACCCTGAAACATGTTAGATTAAGAACTGATTGATGAGATTGATTACATACTCTGCATTCGACCAATCATAACCGGCCGGGCAGAGTAATGCGCCGGTGCGTTCGTGATGAAACCCTCGAACTGACTTCGAATTACGCGGGATATGGGGTGTGAGTGTCTGACCTTTCGGAGTGATCCAATCAATAATGGCACACTTCACCCCCTTCGTATCATCGGCCCTGGCGCCGTTGGCGCCCTTTTGGATCTGGGGAGATAATCAGCAATAGATCACACTACGTAGAGTGTGACTTACCAACTCGGCCATAACACTAACTTCTTCTTCATCAGACGACAAGAGACGAGCTTCCAGTGATGGAACCACTTTGAGCAGCTCAGAAAACACAGCGAACTCTGCTCTTTCACTGCAGAGGATGTTCAGAAATGAATTTGATCGAATACGATAATACGAACTGGTCCGAAAATGTCTCTAAGGTTCGATCCTCTAGTTCAGCGGTCATAACCAGGCCGTTGGTGAGCAACGTCCGCACGCTGCAAAAAGCATGGATCGCACGGCCGAAGTGTCGGCCGTGATGGACCAAAGGGTCTTGAGTGGTTCTGCAATACAATGAGTAATGACCATGCAGTGGTCCGTGAGACGTACGGCCGTTTCCTCGGGCCCGTTTGCAGAGCATTCGATCGTGAACGCTTCTGTCCAGTCGTCGAAGGGTCCGAGGGAAGAGGGGCATCAGTAGAGTTGGACATTAGACAATCCGAATGATCGACAAAGAGATGATTGGGGGCAAGCAGAAGCTTAAGTTGAGTGATTCGAGCAGTGATCTTAAATACCTTGGTCGCTTAGCACAGCGTGACATTGAGAGGGTTCGGCTAGAATAATGTAATATTTGTATTTGTCACGCCATTCAGTGCTTGGCGCTTACCAAATGTCACACGAAAGCACAAACAAGAGTATCGGCTTCCAGTCAGTCTTGGTAGGTAGCTTCAAGGCGATTCCGTCCACATTGATATGTAAATCAGGCCTGAAGTGGGCAGCGAGATTGTCATTACAGTTACAAAAATAGTGAAACACATTGTTCGTTTCCCTCGGTGTACCTTTGTTGAGCTGAGGGACCCGTTTCGAAAGACTCTGTCATGATCAGGAACTTGATGTAAACAAGCGCGCTTCTACGACCTGAACTTCGCTCCAGAACCACTCGATAAGTTTTCGTTTATGATACTGCCAGAGACGGCGAAAGAGCGATGTGGGAGTTGAATGAACGATGAAATGGCGCCCGTTGCCACTGAGACGGCATGTCCAGTCGCGGACGTCGTTAGACGGGCTGATTTCCTCTGCGGTTCAGAAACAGGCATCTGTCTTCTTGCACCTTTTCCATATCTGCTAGGCGAGTAGCTTGGTCAAGAGCAATGGAAGATCGTGCGACTCGGACAAACGTACCTCATGATATTGTAGAAGAGAGCACGAATCAATGTCCGGAGGGTTTCAATAGACGCTCTTCGCCTGTCGGAGGAATGCGTGAGTGATGAAGAGGTTAGAGCTAGAACACGTACCTTTAGGGAGATCGTCCTCGCCCACAAACCTGCTATGAAGGTTGTGATATCCTGCTCTAGATGGTGACCAGCGTTGCAATCCGGCTGGGACCGACCTAGCGACAAGGCCGCGATAGCGCCGTCCGATTATCGTCCCAGAGCACCATGGCGAGTCGGTCCTGCTCGGTCCTGTCCCGTCCTGCCGGAAATGCAAGGCATGTTTGGACGTGACGGTCAACTTGGAAGGAGACGGCAACGAAGATGATGTACCGTTCAACTTGACCGAAGGCGACTTTAGAGAGATCTAGTGCAAGTCGGCGACGAGATGTCAGTCGTCTGCGTTGAATCGTTTGTTGGTGATGTGGTTCGTCGGGGGGCATGGTCACGGTGGTATTCCTCGGATTTGCTCGGGAAAATGATTTGAAGAAAAGAGCGCGGCAAAAGCAGTGAACAGACGCGAGCTCGCTGTCTGGCATATATGCTGGACAAAGCGAAGGGACAGTGTAGACGTGTCCAGGACGACGACGAAACGAGGCGCAGCGAGTCGGAAAGATTGATTACTAAAACCGCAGCCTCGCGCTACGCTACAAGCATATCTAGGTGCTACATGGGGTCGTTAGCTAACATAACTCCGGAGTCCACTCTATTGAAATCATTGCTGCGACTGCAAAAAGATAATACTATGAGGCTTGGATGTGAGGCAAATTCTCCGCTATGTCTATGATCCCCTACCCTCTGACCCTTGGTGCGGCTCTTCTGGGATACTCCTTGGAAGTTGTTGACGTTGTCGTCACGATTTTCGAGAGCGTTCGAGAGCTGGTGTTGACGTTGTGTAGGTTGATCCCTTCAGGCTTGAGACATCTGTATTTTGTCGCGTTGTGCCAGGGCGCCGAGTATACATTTCTTCTTTTCAACTCGTTCGTCATGTCCACCGTGCTGTGAACCAAGCGTGAGCTCGTCCTCAGAATCCACGATAGCCTAGGACCCCTTTGACGTAGAACGCGTTGAGCAAGACTGTCACGGTGCATCGGACACGTCGGGTAGCGCCTCGTCTTGTTTTTCCTGACACTAGCCAGGGTCTAGAGTGCTTCAAGGTCGTGAGGGGTGTTTTGGACGGCATGGACGGTAATTGTCGTACGTGCTCAAGGCAACAAGCAGGGTCGACGCTACTGACTTGGACAAAAGTCAACGTTGGGTGGAGGAGCGAGCGGACACACCACAGATCGTACTACGTATCCACCGAGTCCATACTTTCGCCATGCTGAAATACGCACGGACGTTGCTGCCCTTGAACTCGGCTTCGTTGCCGCATCTTCGTGCTGACTAGGTCTAGGATTCCCCTTGCGTTGGGTCTGAATTCTTACTGTAAGGAGATTCATACCGGTACACGGATTGGTAGAGTGCCAGAGTAGCGTGTGGGTCGCCGTGCGTGAGTTGCATGAGGTCAAATACGGAGACGGCGGTGGGCGCGACGGGAATCCGGGATGGCGGTAGTAGGTACGAGTTGTGAGCAAGATTAAGTGACACCAAACTCGAACACAATATAGTAGACTCTCTACCGTGACTTTGGTCTGGTTCTGTTATGTCGCGCCTACCCTGACGAGGACGCTACAGTATCTTTGCACAACAAAGGCAGATCCGGGAATGTAACAAGGACACTGTCTTATGCTTAGATGCTCCGCCAACCCGGGCCGGCACATCCAGATTATTACATTCGTAAGACGAATAATAACGGAAAAAAACCCTGTTGTCTGAAATTATGCTTGGATATTGAATGGCAGGGTAAGCTTCATTTATATGATTTGCGGTCGTCACGACGCTCTAGATACGGGTGACCTCGTCAATGATATCGTTTTCGATTATCTGCTTTCGGTCCTTCAAGATCACTCCGAGTCGGACGATGCAAGCCTAAAACAGGATTGCAGTCCGATCGCAATACCATCATGTCTATCAAAAGTCAAGTCCAGAGTTGGGCATACTGATGGCGGCGGGCATATTATTTGTCAAAAGGGTACTCTGAGCAGTGGGGAGCCGGTATGAGAATATAGGCAGTGATGTGTTCTTGACAATTGAAACGGCCCCCTACCTACACAAGTGTCAACAACATAACAGAAGAGATAAAAGCATGAGACAGACCCTCCGTGGGTACCCAGGAGCATCTGTGGAAACTAGACACTGTCCCTCAGCTTTGTAGTGGCGAAAATAACTGCTCCCTTTTGTTGATTATCTTCCCTTCCTCTACGACCGTACGAGGGGCTGGAGGAGCGCATTCACGCATTCCTTCACGGCAGGGCACCTGATTATGTAGCCGTCCCGCTCGATCTGAATCAGTGTTAGGACGGCAGAGATGACATGATCCTGTATTGGAGAGCGGATGATGCACTTTAAGAAGAGGTCCGAGCCCGTGTATGATCCTGGCTACGTGTGAGCAACTCAAGAATCGGGAAGGAGGGGGGAACAAAGTTACCGTGTTGTTGTATTGGATTACTGAACGTGGGCACCAGCTCCTCTGCGAACCTTTCGACGTTCTCTGTAACGAAATGACAAATGGGTCCTTGTACAGCGTGGAGCCACTTTTATTGGAGGCCGTTTTATACGCATACCGATAGTCCTCTTTGAAGGAGGCTTGTTTCCTCTGGAAATACTTCTGCCTCATGCCATGGCGTCTCAGCTTCGAATTCTCGTCGATGATCCGGGATGGGCATACCTTCCGTGGCGCTTTCCGTGAATTCGGGATTGTCAGGGTGCGACGCGTTGAGAGCATTTGGTCACCCCACGATTATAGGCTTGCGTGGCAGAGTTTCATTTCAAATTACCAGGCTGCCCCCGTAGCATTATTTATTTGTTCTTGTTAGATCTTAAAGCCTTTGCCAAATAAACTAGTACGTCGCCAGGCCAGGCGGGCCTCAGCGCTCAGCCTTCTCAGTAGTGGATATTCAAATGTCTACGCATGCTATGAAACACCCTGAGAACGAGACACATTTACGAACTCTGAGAAATGTTTTCGAAATGTTTTGTTGTCCAATTTCCAGCAACTTCGCAGTGAACACCGCCGTGACCGTGACCGGCGGCCAGTTTTGGGACGGCAAGAATACGCGCACGAAAAAGTTGTGTGCCTCCGTTCCTCCGGTCTTGCACACAACCGGCAGGAATTAGCGATCTCCAACAGTACCTTCGGCAAGTGTAGTCAGAAACGGAGTCATCCGCAGGTCTACTCAGTTCACCGTAATCATCTCTACCACCTAGGCAAACGTGAGCACATCGCCGGCAAAGAAACAATGGTGTCCACTCTTGCTGACATCTCCAGAGATATATACGAGATACACAACAGGCTCCGCATCGTTCAATTCGACTTGTACAGCACTGTTGTATCTTGAGAACGTTGCAAGCACTAGCACTCGAACGGTCGTGGCGACAAGATCGGGTTCTATGGTCAAAATAGAATTCATGAATGTTCTAAAATCCTTTTCAGTATATCAGCGGCGGAAAAGTTTTGGCGGCGCCAGACGCCTGCAACAATTGGGTTTCCTGGATGAGTTGGTAGATAGTTGAAGCACGGCAGGCGCGCACGAACGACGCACAGGAAAAGAGATTTTTGTGTATGCGGTGAGCTGTACCTTGGCCTCTGCCGAGTTGGTGACCATGAGAAAGTTGATGATCTCTGCGCTGATGACCTCGGAGAATGCGTGCCGGAGGGTGTTTTGTACATGAATTGCGTATGCACCGTCAGCTGGGTGACGTCGGAGGTGCCGGTGATGGTCGTCAAGGGTGGCGAAGAAGATGTCTGTGAGCGGCGCGGGCCGGTTCAGGAGGCGTTCGAGCTGCGATGCTGCGTTCTGTATACGATTGAACGTCATGATCGAATGATCACGCGGGGGACGGAACGCACCTTGATGGAGAGGAATCATCGATGGCGGTTCCACCTTGACCGGTTTAGACCACGACACACCCTTGTACAACATGGTGTTTCGAATTTGTGGATGACTTGTGCTTGGATAAGCGTGTGGGACAGAGCGATGCATGATGGGGTTTTCAGAATATTGAGTTCATTCGTGCGATCTAGGAAAGGCAGCCGTGCCGATTGTACTGGAGCAGGGGTGAACACCGGCGCACAAACTGGGGCCCGGGCCCACTGAGATGGGAAAGGAGGAATAGGCTGTGGTTACTTGCGAGCTGAAAGTGGCTTTTGCGCCGCCACAGATGTGACGATGTAGTTACCACTTGGTGATGTGTCGGCTCCGAGTAAGAGCTAAATAAGACATGATCCAAAAATGTTCGACATTTGCGCACGGGAGTGCGTGGTCGATAGATAGAATTCTCAGAATCTGTTGTGTCAGTTGTCACTTGTGTGAGGGAGAGACCGCATGGGCGTCGTCCTCTCTGAGGATAAGGACCGCGTCAGATGCGGACTCGGGGCGGTATGCGCATTGGACGACTAGGGAGGCGCGATGGGTGCGGTTTCTGGCGCTCGTCAGGGGGCTACCGCTACCCTGACCGTGACCGCCGCCCCTCCAGAGACGTGTAGGTGACTTCCAACTGTAACACTCAGTAGAACCCTCCAAGCGATTGATGCGGCACCACAACGATTGTCTCGTACCACTGAACTTTATACAAATGACTACATCATTTCCTTTCGTCTCCACTCTGCCAGTGTCGACTTCAGAATTGACATACTCATACTACACAAACACGTTCCCCGGGCTGACGATCACCGCGTCCGAATAGACCCGAACAATGTTGCTCGGACCGACCGTAAGCAACTGTTGCTTGCCGCCCTCGCGGAGGAGGGTCAATGTCTCCGCGCCACTCCTCCACATATTCTGTCCAGGAGTCTCGGCTTCTTAGGACTGGGGCTTGACGACGAAGCTGTCTGCACTCCCACCGCTCTTGTACGCGATTGACATGTAGATGGGTTGATTTCTGCGGTTGGACACGCAGACCATTTCTTTAGATTTGGATGATTAGTGAGGCAGCTATAAGATTTGTATGTGAGTTCGACACTGATTTTCTTTGAGCACTAAATAATCATGCTTGGGCAGGTAGTACTCACTCGGAACTTGGCAATGCGACAGTTAGCTGGATCTCGACCCCGCTGGGTGGTGGACAGCCGATGCGATTATTGACGTATGGAACATTTCATTAGGGCATGGCAAAGGTTTCGGCAATGGAAGATCGTGCGACTCGGACAAACGTACCTCATGATATTGTACCTCGCCCACAAACCTGCTATGAAGGTTGTGATATCCTGCTCTAGATGGTGACCAGCGTTGCAATCCGGCTGGGACCGACCTAGCGACAAGGACGCGATAGCGCCGTCCGATTATCGTCCCAGAGCACCATGGCGAGTCGGTCCTGCTCGGTCCTGTCCCGTCCTGCCGGAAATACAAGGCATGTTTGGACGTGACGGTCAACTTGGAAGGAGACGGCAGCGAAGATGATGATCAACCCATCGTATGGCACGGTCGGGTGGGTTATGATGTGTAGGTTTGGTGCAAAGTGGCCATTGTCGTTGACAGCGTATGTGGGCAGGGTGGTTGATGCGGCAGAAATTTTTCTGGTTGGGTATCGGCAACGTGGCGCACTGCGTTGGTAGCCTTCTCGGGGCGGGGTTTTGTCCTCAGATATGGGGGGCTGTATGTTGGCCCAGGCCTTGTATGGCGGTTTTTTTGGGGGGGTGCATGGTGTGCATTTGGGGGGGGGGGGCTAGCGGTCAACTTGGAAGGAGACAGCAGCGAAGA
>JBBPNU010001006.1:0-11580 GCA_038091055.1 Leccinum angustisporum
CGTTCACCACTTCACCATTCGCGCGCACCCCATTTCCGCCTTTGCTCGATCGCGTCGCCTCGTGGCGGCGCAAACCGTTTATTTTTTTGGTTTTGTTTATTTCGTCTGTTTGTACTCACCTTCCCCCAAATTTCTTGCACGCATGACCGGGAGGTCATTATCTAAGTCCTGTGCGGGGGGGAGACCCATTGCATTATTCTCCGTTTCGTTTTTGCGTTTTAATTTTCATGTTTTAATTGATTTCCAGGCCGTAAATCATTGTTTTCGCAGTCGCGCACGTCCCGTTTCTCGTATTCGTATTCCCCGATCCCGTTCCGCATCGTCTCCGCGCTGTGCCCGTGTGCCAGCGATCCTTTGTTCGTTCCGTTCTGCTTGCCAGCGATCTTATCCCGTCCGTTTCATCGTTTAGCCCCGTTTCGTTTCGTTCCACGCTATCTTGTTTTAATCACACCGCTTCGTTTCGTTTCGTTCGTCTAGTTTCGTCTCCATTTCCGTTCGTTCACTTTCCGTCAATCGTCAAAAGAAAAAGGACATACCGCCGGTAGAAGAGTCGTCGAAAGTCGATCGAGGAAGACAAGTCGGGTCGGACTCCCGCATTAGTTCGTTCTCATTTCATTTCGTCTCGTTTTTATTCTCTTTTAGCTCCATCCGGACGCGCACACCGAGTTGCCGCCGTCATTCAACACGACACGGACTCGCACCCGTTCCCGCCATCATCGTCGACTCATCGCGCCCCCGTCTCGATCCCGCTCAATCCCGTTTCGTCTTTGTCAACACCCACGTAGTACTTCGTCTCGTTTGCGCTTCCGATACGCCGCGCTCGTTCCGTTTTCACCACGCCCGTCCTGTTTTCGTCACGATCCATTTCGTTCTCATCACACTTTGTCCATTTTCATCCTGCCGTCTCGTTTTCATCTCTTTACTTCTGTTTTCCTCCCGTTTTCGCTCGTTCTCGTTTGTTTTTGTCTCGTCCCGTTCCATTTTCGTCACGCTCCGTTTCATTTCGTTTTCGCTCCGTTTCGCCTATCGTCAAAAGGAAATACCGTCAGCAGAAGAGAAGAAGAAAGACGCACGAAGAAGAAAAGTCGAGTCGGACCCTCGCGCCCCGGGTCACTCGGCAGGCATAGACGCGAAAGAAGCACGACGAAGACAAGACGGGTAGGACTCCCGCAACCGTTACCGTTTCCATCCGTTATTCTGTCATACTTATCGTTTCTCTTTTCGTTTAGTATTTTTCGTTCGTTTTGTTTTTGTTTTCGTTTAGCCCGACGCGGACACGGACACCATACAAGTCACAGTACCAGACGCCCGCCATTCCGTTTATTTCATTTTTATTTCACGTTTCCGTTTATTATTGTTTTATTTTGTTTCGTTTAGACCCGCCGATACACGGACACGGACAGACACGGACACAGATGCCGATGCATACAGTCGGCCGCACATGCAATCAGTTGCGAATACTTGCAGACCTTACCAGAGCGCGGCTAGACTTGAGGACCGACACACCACGGACTCGCCGTTTCCGTTTGCCGTGACGAGTCGCACACACTCGGACACACCTCTTCACAACTCGGTACCCGTTGTTATCAGCCAAGTTCTGTGTGGACCGCCCAAAATTGGTCATTCCATCGTCATTCAGTCACGCACCACATGCTCTCGAGTCTAGGTGCCCGCTCCCGCTTCACACTGCTCCCGGGACCCGGCATCATCCCCCTCATTTCAGCTTCGCCCATCAGCTGACTAGGGACAGTCAGCATCAAAGTCCTGTGCGGTTGTGGAGCTCAGTAGCTCCCTGAAGCCGTATGGGGCCTCCGTCGACCCTTTCCACCACTTCCGAGTCCTCTTGTCTTGGTCTAGCATCACTCCGACTTGGTCCGGTCCGGTCCGACCCATTTTCCTGCGCTCCGACCTCATTCCGAGTCCGTTCCGGAGTCCGGATCCGCTTTTCCCACACTCCCGGCACACTCGGAGCCTTTTGTTTTCATTATTCCTTTGTTTCCCGTTCGCTTTAGCCTTATTTACAGTTTGTTTATGCTTCGTTTGTAGTTTTTTACCTGTCCTGAGTGTCCTGTAGAGTATAAAAACCATGTAGCTCATAACTGAGCAGTACCTACGCTTTCTACCATTGATTTTCACCACGCACGAACCTTCAGCAAGTCATCCCGCACTTGTCCCGCCTCTTTCCTCTTCGTCCTGACCCTGTTACCATCGCTCCAACGTTTTAGTCCGGTTTCCCGCGGTCCGGACCTCCCATTCCGAGCTCGGAAACGCTCGGAATCACCTTTCTCATTGCTCGGACCATCTCCACTTGCCTCTCCTGCTAGCACAGGATCCTTTGGGACGTATCCCACCTCGCACACACCATCAGCAGACTATTTCTGCTATCTACAACTGGAGCCCACCGCGAGGGATCCTTCAGGTAGCTTGTGACTCATTCATCCGAGCCCTCTTTGCTCAGCACGCACTTTTTTTTTCATTGTCGTCCAACTCCGAGTCTACATTTTACTTTATTTTCAGTCCGTTCATCCCGCCCGTTCCTCTTTGCTTTGCTTCCGACGCCACCGTTTCCGTACTCCGTTCGTCTCGCTTGTTCTGATTCGTTTTTGTTTCGTCGCCACCGTTTACGTAATACTCCGTCCGTACCGCCCGTACCGTTTCTTTCATTTTCAGCGCCACATTCGAGTCGTGATTCATTTATATCGCCGTCTTATATACGTTTTCTTTGTTTTATTTTTTATTTTTCGATTTTTATTGCCCCGTTATGGCAATCTCGAGATTCCAGCTGCCGTTCCGAGGTTCCGAGGGCGCACCGGCCTTCGACAGCAATTCTGATGCGACTACCCTCCCCCATTTCCTAGACGATATCGAAGCCCTGGCGACTCTGGGCAATCTCACCGACGCTGAGATGATCAAGGCCGCCATGCGCTATGCCTCCTCGAGCGATACCGAGCTCTGGAGACTGCTCGAGGAAGCCAGAGCGGACCCGGCCAACTGGACCGCGTTTGCAACGACGGTAGAATCATACTACCCCGAACTCGACGACGACAGAGCGCCCCGAGCTCGATGGGTATCTTTGTCACCACAGTCCATGCCGTCGCCAACCGTTCCGATCGCATCGCCGCCGTCGTCCTCGTCCCCGTCCTCGCTCTCATCATCATTCCCGCTCCCGCCCTCGTCATCCGTTCTAATCGTCCCACCGTCGTCACAGTCAGTCCTGTCCTCGACATTTCCGTCACCGCCGTCGCTCTCTGTTCCCGTCTCATTGCCTTCGCCGTCGCTCTCTTCGCCGCCGTTTGTTGCCGCCGTTTTGTCCTTTTCACAGTTTTCCCCAGCAGAATCACCGCCTCCGCCATCGCCAGCCCTCCCGCCGTCGTTTTCGCCGCCGCTAGCCGTTCCAACTCCACCGTCTCCACCACCAACGCCAGCATTACCGTCTCCCTCACCGCTCACGCCATCTCCACATCCGACATCGCTTTCGTCACGTTCGCCGCCGCCATCACCACGTTCCCCCTTTTTTTCAGCTTTTCAGATTCCCTCTCCATCCGCCCTCGCTCTCTCACTGTCATCGCCATCCACCACATCACTTCCGCCATCACCACTGTCCTTGCCTTCGCCGTCTCCGCCCCCGATCGCATCCGTTCACTCACCATCGCGCCGCCTCTTCCCAACAGCACCGAAGCCAATCGCCAAGCCAGCAACGTGCGCGTTTTGCAACGAAGAAAAGCATTTTATTCGTCAGTGCCCGTACGTCCCGCAGTATCTCCGCGCAGGCGTCGTTATTCGAGGCCCGGACGGTCGCTTGTACCTCCCTGGTGGTGTTCGTATCCCCCATCTCCCCGGCTGTGTGTGTGTTCGCGCCAGCGTTGATCGCGTTCTCGCCGCCAATCGCTCGTATCCCCCCTCGTCGCACGTCACCACCCCAGTCGCCTCCGCTTTCGCCCCGTCTCGAGTCGCCGTGTCACCCTGCACCCCAAACACACCGTTCGTAATCCCTCCCGACGCACTCGCTGACCCGTTTTTTAGCCCATACCTCGTCAAGGCTTGGCGCGAGTATCAGGCCCATCGCGATCGAGCGCGCGCAATCGCGCCCACGTTGTCACCGTCTGTGCACTCGAACCCGCCATCCCCCGCGTCGTCTCAGCCCTCTCCTTCGCCGTTCCCCCCACCGTCCCTGTCGTCCCCGTTTCCTTCGCCCTCCGCCTCGCCGTCTCGTTTTCCGCTCGTCCCACCACGTTCTTCCTCTTTACAGATCGTCCCGCTGCCGTCTCGCCCCCAGATCCCTCGTTCCACCTCGCCGCCGTTCAAGCCGTCCCACTTGTCGCCATCGCCATCGTCTGTTTCACCACCTTCGCCCTCCACCCAGCCATCTCCGAGTCCCTCCTCGTCTCGTTCGCTGTCCGTCTCGCCGCCTCTTTCACCCCAGTTCCCTTCGCCGTCCCGTTTTCAGCTCGTCCCACCTCCGTCACGGTCGTCGCCACAGTCATCGTCGTCACCTTCGCCGCCCCCGCGAATCCCCGCGCCTCGCCAATCAATTCATCAATCCCGCGTGCCCCTTTCCCGTTTTTCATCGGCCGAGTCGCCCCGTTGCGGCGCGGACTGTTTGTCTTCGATTCCAGCAGCGCTGGCCACGCTGGCCTTTCATTTATCGTTTCTTTCGTCGACCTGTTGTTACCACCACCCCTCGCGCACCTGGCCCGAGTGCCATTAGCTAAGTCCTGTGCGGGGGGACATTCACTTCTTTCGTCTTCGTTTCCTTTTAGCGTTTCCTTTTCGCTTTCAAGTTTTTTTTTGTTTTTGTTTTGTTTTCAATCGTGATGCAACCGCGCATCTGTACAGTACTCGTCTCGCCGTCGTCGTTGGGCCCGTGTGCCACCATCCAGCTTCGTTTCGTCTCGCCATCGCTGTGACCGTCGCCAGCGATCCCGTCCCGTCCCGCCATCTCATCGCCGTTGTGCCCGTGTGCCAACATTTCGTTCGGAGTCCCTGCTGTGACGCACGCCGGCATACTCATCCTTTCTCGTTCACCCTCGCCGTTGTGCCCGTGTGCCAACGTTTCGTTCGGAGTCCCTGCTGTGACGCACGCCGGCATACTCATTCGATTCGATTCGATTCCGTTTCGCCGTCTCGTCATCGCTGTGCCCGTCGCATTCCCGTTCCGTATCGTCTCGTTTCCAGCTCGTCGTCGCCTCGTATAGTATCTTTACTTTTGTTTTTGCCCCGTGTTCTCTCGTTTTTGTCTCGTTTTCCTTCGTTTTTGTCTCGATCTCTTTTGTTTTTATCTTATCCCGTTCCGTTCTGTCTCGTTTCCGCGTCGTTTGCGCTGACCGTCACTAGGAAGTACCGCCGGTAGAAGAGCAGTAGAAAGACGCACGAAGAATGCAAGTCGAGTAGGACGCTCGCACCTCCTTCGCAGACCAACCCGCTCGCCGTCTCTCCCCGATCCCTCGTTCCACCACATCATTACCTGTGCCGCGCCGTTCCCGTCCGCCTCATCCCCCGTTTCAACGCGGTCAGTCACGCTTGCAGCATCCCGCAGCACCGCGTTCGTCCCTGCGCATTCGTCGTCGCCACCGTCCACGCTGTCCCGCCCCCAACCCCTCGTTCACTGCCTTGCTTAGTCGTTCCGTGCACATCGTGTCGCCGCGCCACGTCCCCCTTCGCCCCCCCGTTGTTGTTCACCATTAGTTCCCGTTCCCGTTCCCGCCACGCCCCGTTCACCACTTCACCATTCGCGCGCACCCCATTTCCGCCTTTGCTCGATCGCGTCGCCTCGTGGCGGCGCAAACCGTTTATTTTTTTGGTTTTGTTTATTTCGTCTGTTTGTACTCACCTTCCCCCCCAATTTCTTGCACGCATGACCAGGAGGTCATTATCTATGTCCTGTGCGGGGGGTGACTCATTTTTTTCATCACCGTTTCATTTTCGCGTTTTTATTTACATATTTTGTTGATTTCCAGACCGTAAATCATTGTTTTCGCAGTCGTGCTCACAGTCCCGTTTCCCGTACCCGTACTCCCCGATCCCGCTCCGTATCGTCGCCGCGCTGTGCTCGTGCGCCAGCGATCCCTTATTCGTCCCGTCCCGTTTCGTTTCTTTCCATGCCGTTTGTTTTATTATTATTGTTATCTCGTTCCGTTTTCGTTTCGTTTCGTCTTCAAGTTGTCTCCGTGTACCATGTAGTCTCGTTCCGTTCCGTTTTCGTCACGCCCCGTTTCGTTTCGTTCGAGTTTTCGCTACGTTTCGCCCATTGTCAGTTTCGCCGATCGTCAAACAAAAGGAATACCACCCGTCGAAGAGAGGTCGAAAGAAGATCGAAGAAGAAAAGTCGGGTCGGACTCCCGCATTCGTTCGTTTTCTTTTCTTTTCTTTTCGACTCGTTTCACTTGTTTAGCTCTATCGGGACGCGCACACCTACATGCCGCCGCTATTCGACACGACGCAGACTCGCACCCGTTCCCGATCGGTGAACAACCACCATTCCCGCCATGATCACCGTCGACTCGTCGCGCCCCGTTTGGTATCGTCCCGCGCACGTCTCGTTTCGTTACGCTCACTCTATCCCGCCCTATTTCGTCCCGTCTCGTCTCGTTTCGTCCCGTTCCGTTTTTGCCACGCGCCATTTCATTTTCGTCCCGTTTATCACGCTTTCGCGTCCCGTTCAATTACGATCGTTCTGTTTGCGTACCGATCTTTTGTTTTCGTTATATTTTCATCCTCAAGTCTCGTTCATTCCGTTTTGTTTTCATCTCGGTTCCGTTTTGTGTTCATCACGTTCCCGCATCCCATTTCAATCACTATCGTCCCGTTTTCATTCCGTTCTTTTCGTTTTCGTCACGTTCCGTCACATTTTTTTCGGTTTTGTTTTGTTTTCTCGTCGTTTCGTGTCGTTTCGTTCCGTTTTCGCCAACCGTCAAGAGGAAATACCGCCGGTAGAGAGAGAAGTCGAAAGATGCACGAAGAAGAAAAGCCGAGTCGGACCCTCGCTCCGAGTTGGGATCACGCAGAAGGTATAGACGTGAAAGATGCACGAAGAAGACAAGACGGGTAGGACGCCCGCACTCGTTTTCATTTTTATTCATTTTACCACCGTTCTTATTGTTTGTACTTCGTTCTAGCGTTTCATTTCGATCGTTTTCGTTCCCGTCACGGTACTCACCATTCACATTATTTCAGTGTTTCGTTTTCTTTCATTTAGACCCGCCGGTACACGGACACGGACAGACTCATGTACAGACACGGACACAGATACTGAGATACCGATGCAGACACAGTCGGACGCGCATGCAACCAGCCGCAAATACTCGCAGACCATACCAGAGCACCACTAGACTTGAGGACCGACACCGTGACACCACGGACTCGCCGTTTCCGTTTGCCGTGACTCGGACACACTCCGAGTCGGACACACCTCAGTCATCCCT
Organism: Leccinum angustisporum; assembly: GCA_038091055.1. Lineage (NCBI taxonomy): Eukaryota > Fungi > Basidiomycota > Agaricomycetes > Boletales > Boletaceae > Leccinum > Leccinum angustisporum. The sequence continues at coordinate 7,422 of JBBPNU010001006.1, forward strand.
GCCCGTACCCCGTCGTCATCAGCCAAGTCCTGTGCGGACCACGCAAAATCAGTCACGCCGCCATCATTCAGTCACACACCACATGCTCTCGAGTCTAGGTGCCCGCTCCTGCTTCACACTGCTCCCGGGACCCGGCATCATGATCCCCCTCATTTCAGCTTCGCCCATCAGCTGACTAGGGACAGTCAGCATCAAAGTCCTGTGCGGTTGTGGAGCTCAGTAGCTCCCTGAAGCCGTATGGGACCTCCATCGACCCTTCCCATCACTCCCAAGTCCATCCCCACTCCTCCCGACTTGGTCCGGTCCAGTCCGACCCTTTTTCCCGCGGTCCGACCCCATTCCGACCCCATTCCGAGTCCATTCCGAGTCCGGTCCTAGTCCGAGTCCACTTTCCCGCGCTCCCGACATGCTCGAAGAACTTTGTTTTCACTATCCCTTTGTTCCTATTTCACTTTTAGCCTTCTTTACAGTTTGTTTAGTCTTCTTTCATAGTTCCTTAGCTGTCTAGAGTCTTCCCTACAGTATAAAAACCCTGTAGCTCATTACTGAGCAGTAGTTACGCTTTCTACCATTGATTTTCACCACGCACGAACCTTCAGCAAGTCATCCCGCACTTGTCCCGCCTCTCTCCTCATTGTCTCACTCGTTTTTCATCGATTCCGACGTCTTAGTCCGGTTTCCCGCGGTCCGGACCTCCAATTCCGAGCTCGGAAACGCTCGGAAACCCCAATTATTGCTCGGGACCTCCCCCACTCGCTCTCCCTGACCCTACAGGATCCTTTGGGACGTATCCCACCTCGCACACACCCTCAGCAGATTATTTCTGCTATCTACAACTGGAGCCCACCGCGAGGGATCCTTCAGGTAGCTTGTGATTCACTCTCCGAGCCCCCTTCGTACAGCACGCACTTTTTTTTTCGTCCTCATTGAGTTCCGAATCTTTATTTTCACACATCTCCATAGTCCGTTCATCCCGCTCGTTCTCTTTTGTTTCCGAGTCACTCCCGACGCCACCGTTTACGTAATACACCGTCCGTCCCGCCTGTTCCGTTTTGTTTTGATTTCACCGCCACGTTCTTGTGATTCCTCGTTATAGCAGTCTTTTGTTGATCTACAACTCGTTTTGATTTATTTCATTTTATCTTCATTGTTCCGCTATGGCAACCTCAACGTTTCAGTTACCGCTCCGAGGTTCCGAGGACGCACCACGCTTCAACGGTGATTCAGATCCGACTGCTCTCCCCCGCTTCCTAGACGACATCGAGGCCCTCGCGTTACAGGGCGATCTCTCCGACGCTGAAAAGATACACCTCGCCATTTACTACGCCGCTTTCTGGGATGCCGAACTCTGGAGACCACTCCCGGAAGTCTCAGCAGTCCCCGCTGATTGGGCCGCATTCGTCACTGTGGTAGAAAGTTTCCACCCCGGATGTGAAAGGTGTCCCCGATCTGCGTCACCAACACCGTCAACCTCGTCCTTGCCGACCGTTCCGTCCCCACAGTCAATGCCGTCGCTAGCCGTCCCGATCGCATCGCCGCCGTCATCCTCGCCTTCGTCATCATTCCCGCTCCCGCCCTCGTCCTCCGTTCCAATTGTCCCACTGTCGTCGCTCCCGTCCCCGACCTTCTCGTCACCACCGTCGCTCCCAGTTCCCGTGGTATCGCCCTCGCCCTCGCCTGCATTCTCTCCACCGCCATTCATCGCCTCCATTTTTTCCTTTTCACAGTGTTCCCCCACAGCATCAGCATCTCCCTCGTCATTCACGTCACCTCATCCGCACTCGCTACGTCCGCCTTCGTCGTTAGTCTCACCGTCTCGCCCGCCACTGCTATCACTCGCTCCATCGCGTCCGTCATTGCTACCACCGCCAGTTCCTTTACCGACCCCATCCGCCTCATCATCGGTATCGCCCGCCAAAGCAGCCACATGCGCGTTTTGCGATGAACGAGGTCATTTTATTCGACAGTGCTCGTATGCGATGGAGTACATTCGCGCCGGTGTTGTCGTTCAAGGCCTGGATGGTCGTCTGTACCTGCCGGGCGGTGCTCGTATCCCCCATCTCCCCGGCTGTGCGTGCGTTCGCGCCAGCATCAATCGTCTCCTCGCCACCGCTCGCCCATCTCCCTCGTCGCCGCACATCACCACCACCGTCGCTTCCGCCGCCGCCCGGTCTCGAGTTGTCATGCCGTTAAACCGCACCCCAGACACGCGGTCCGTCATCCCTCCTGAGGCACTTGCTGACCCATCGTTTAGCACGTACCTCGTCAAGGCTTGGAACGAGTATCAGGCCGATCGCAAACACACACGAAGCATTTCGCAGGGCATCGCAGGACAGTCAGTCACGCCGAATCCAGACAGCGACCCGTTGTCGCTGCGCGCCGCCGTGCCAGCGCGCACACTGCCTGTATCGTCTCTCGTGCAAGCGCCTTCCATCGAGTCGCCCCTCCCATTTGTCCTATCGCCATCTCTTTCGTCGTCCCTGCAGTCCCCATCGTCCTCGCTGTCCACCTCACCGCCTTTCCCATCCGTCACACTGGCATTGCATTCGCCGCCCATCAAGTCGCCATCACCGTCCCCACCGTCCCCACTCTCGAATCCGCCATCTCCCTCGCCATTCATCCGACCACTCACACCACTACCCCCGCCATTGCCCCCATCGTCTTCGCCACTTTTGCCCTCCACCTCGCCGTCTCGTTTTTCGCCCATCCCGCCGCATTCTTCCTCGTCCAAGTCGTTCCGTTTACAGGTCGTTCCGCCCCGTCTCACATCACCTCCGTCATGGTCGTCGCCACAGTCATCGTCGTCACCTTCGCCACCCCCACGAACCCCCGCGCCTCGCCAATCAATTCATCAATCCCGCGTCCCCCTTTCCCGTTTTTCATCGGCCGTGTCGCCCCGTTGCGGCGCGGACTGTTTGTCTTCGATTCGAGCAGCGCTGGCCACGCTGGCCTTTCGTTTATCGTTTCTGTCGTCACCGTGCACTCACCACCCTCATCCTCGCGCACATGGCCCGCGTGCCGTGATCTAAGTCCTGTGCGGCGGGGAGATTCGTTCGTTTCGTCTCCATTTCGTTTTAGCGTTTCGTTTTCGTTTTCGTTTTCGTTTTCGTTTTCGTTTTCGTTTTCGTTTTCGTTTTCGTTTTCGTTTTCGCATTTGGTTTGTTTTTAGTCGTGAAAGTCGTCTTGCCGTCGAGTCCCTGCCGTGACGTACGCCGGCATACTCAAGTTTAAGTTCCTTATCTCGGTTTTTATACTATTTCTTGTTTTATTTCTATTCGTTTCGTCTCGTCGTCGTTGTGCCCGTGTGCCAACCTTTCGTTCGGAGTCCCTGCTGTGACGCACGCCGGCATACTCATTCGTTCTCGTCACGTCTCGTTCGCCGTCGCCGTCGTTGGGCCCGTGTGCCAACCATTTCCATTCCGTTCCGTCTCGCCGTCTCGTCATCGCTGTGATCGTCGCCAGCGAGTCCATTCCGTTCCGTTCCGCCATCTCGTCGTCGCTGTGCCCGTTGCCAGCAGTTTTGTCTCGCCGCCGTCTTCGTTTGGCCCGTGTGCCATCATTCCGTTCCGTTTCGCCGCCGCTGTGCCCATGTGCCAGCGATCCCGTCGATCTCATTTCGTTTTCGTCTCGTCTCGTCCTCACGTCAACCCGTTTCGTCTAGGTCGCTCGTTGTGCCCGTTGCACCACATTCCCGCTCCACCCCGTCTCGTCTCCGTTATCGTCAGTCTATCACGTCTTCGTCCACACGTACGTATTTATTTCGTCTCGTTTACGTTCCGATGCACCGTGCTCGTTCCGTTTCCATCACGCTCGCCGTTTCTTTCGTCACGATTCCATCTCGTTTTCATCGCAAGCCGTTCCGTTTTCGTCCCGCTCTGTTTCGTGTCGTTTTCATCTCGCTCTATTCCATCTTCGTCTCCCTTGCTCTCGTTTTCGTTCCGTTCCGTCCTGCCCCATTTCAGTGTCGTTTTCATTGAGTTTTGTTTGTTTTCGTTTCGTTTTGTTTTCTTCCGTTGTTGCCTCGTTCCGTCGCCGTCAAACCATCAAAAGGGAAGTGCCTGTAGAAGAGCAGTAGAAAGACGCACGAAGAATGCAAGTCGAGTAGGACGCTCGCACCTCCTTCGCAGACCAACCCGCTCGCCGTCTCTCCCCGATCCCT
>JBBPNU010001007.1:0-11576 GCA_038091055.1 Leccinum angustisporum
CCGATGGCTTTCTATGCGATTCAATTTACTTTCGAGTCTTGTCGTCGGCTTGACTGGTGCGGTTGCAGTGTTCAACCCAAGCATATCTGCAGCCTTGGCTGGCTTCGCCCTGTCTTTCGCCTCTGGTATCATGCACAACGTATGCGAAAGCTTTGGTTAGGTCGCTTGCAATTGTGACTGATCATCTCCTTTATTGTAGCTCTTGTTCCTCGTGCGACGCTTCGTTTCCCTCGAACAATCCATGGTTAGTGTCGCAAATTTTCTTCTCGGTATGTATTTTGACTCCCGATAAGGTTGCTCTTGAGCGTGTCAAGGAATACTCTGAGCTACAACGAGAACAACCCGAGTTCGTGGAACCAAGGCCAGATGAATCTTGGCCACAGAATGGACACATCAAATGTGAAGACCTGGTCATCAGATACGCTGTATGTTCGTTTTTCTTTGCCAGACAACAATCATGAAAATTCGCTTCCAGCCTGAACTTCCCAACGTCTTACATCACCTGAACTTTGAGGTGCAGCCCGGTGAGAAGGTGCGATTGCATTTTGGACATCAACCAGGCGTATTTGTTTTGCTAATTGCGTGAGACGTAGGTCGGCATACTAGGCAGGACTGGTTCTGGCAAAAGCACACTCGCGCTCTCGTTCTTCCGATTCGTGGAGGCAACGGAGGGGAAAATCGTCGTCGATGACGTCGATATTTCAAAGATTGGTCTTACCGATCTGCGAAGCAAAATCACGATCATACCTCGTGAGTACATGATGTTTCACGTCTGTCTATGCACATCAACCAATCCTTCATGCAGAGGACCCTACGATTTTGAGCGGAACGGTGCGATCTACGTTGGACGTCTTCGCCGAGTACGCAGACGCGGACATCGTGCGTGTCATATTCATCGTCGTCTTCTTTCACAGCTGAACGAACCACACTTACTGCCCTCCCATAGTTCGAAGCGCTCCGTCGCGTGCACCTGATACCATCTGAGGACGTGCCCGAGGAGACACCAGAGACAATCAACGTCAACGTGTTCCGCAACCTCGACTCGCCCGTCTCTGAAGGCGGCGACAACTTTTCTACCGGGTGAGTTTGTTCCCTCTGCTTTTTGCTGCACCTTTGGCACGCGCTGATGCTTTTTTGGCTGCGCCTCAGCGAAAAGCAACTGCTCTGCATGGCTAGAGCTATCCTGAAACGGTCCAAGGTGTTGGTCATGGACGAGGTACGTTTGCTTTTCCCCCCATGCCGAGAAAACAACTCTGACAACCCTCCATCCGTCTGTAGGCCACCGCAAGCGTCGACTACGCGACCGACGAGCTGATTAGCAAAACTATCCGGCAGTGAGTCCCTCGGTTCGTCTTTCGATCTCAGCCGCGTTAACTCGGAGCGGTGGCAGCCAATTCGCCTCGAGCACGATACTCACCATTGCACATCGGCTTCGTACCGTCATCGACTATGATCGCGTCAGTGGTCTTTGTTTACCCCTTGGACCGGGCCGACCTTCCGACTGACCTGTTTTTCCTTCATGTTTCACAGGTGATGATCCTCAGTGAAGGCCGCATTGTGGAGTTCGACCGCCCGGCGACCCTCCTTGCAGACTCTGACTCCCAATTCCACTCGCTGTGCAAAGCAACCGGTCACAAAGAGTTTTCCGTGCTCAAGAGGCTCGCAGGAACAGCCTGAAGATAACGAATCAATTGATACTATCTTGCTCTTCTTTGCTTGGGCTACACACGCGCATACATTTATACCTCGTACATATGCCATGTCTGTATTTATGTTCACGAATGTGTGATATATTTTGAAAAAAAGAGGAAAGAATAGAATGTCAACGGGAGTTCACGGGAGTACGAAACATCGTCAGGGATTCCACGATTACTGAGGGGTCCACATCTTTGCTTGAATGAATCCCAGCAGCTCTTCGTCCGTCATTTTCCTAAGGTCCGAAGAATGATCGACGTCCTGCGGATGATGGTGGTTGATCAGCGATCCACCAAAACCGTCCGAGGTAGTAAAACTCACCGCAGCCTGTGCAGCACGAATGACGCGCACCGCAATGTCTGCGCTGATCTCGCGGATCCGCTCGATGCGCGGGTATACGAGCTCCAACGCTTTCTCGTCCGGGGAGAGCGAGTTTGCGAGCCCGATCGCTGATGCTTCGACCATGCTGTCCGTGACGGACGACGCGCTACAGAGGATCGAGCCCAATCCGAGACCTACGTTGATACAAGACGTTTCCGTGGTCAGACCGGACAATCACTAATCGCCACGCAAAATACCCGCGACATACCCGGGAAGATATACATGTTATTCCCTTGACCAGGTTCCCAAGCCCTCCCACCAAAGTTCTCCGGAAGGAACGGCGAGCCGGACGCAAACAAGACGCTGCCTCCGCTAGCGTGGAGAGCCTCAGAAAAGGTGCATTCCGAAAGGGATACTGGGTTCGATAGGGGGAAGATGATCGGCCGCGGGGTCTGCGAGGCCATGCGGCGGATGACGGCCTCAGAAAAGGCACCCTTGATGGTCGAGAGACCTATGAGTACCGTGGGCTTGACATGGTTGATGATATCCAGCAAGTCCGTCATGGGCGGACCTGAATAGTCTTTTCTGGAGAAGGCTGGTGATAGTGATAGTTAAGTTCGTCATGCTGTCGCAAACTAGCGTGAAGACTTACCTTTCTTGTGCTCTGCGACACCCGCACGGCCATCATAGATAAGGCCCTTGGAGTCGACGAGCCAAATGTGACTACGAGCTTCTTCCTCGCTCATGCCGCTGAGGGTAAAGAAACTAAGCAGCTGGGTAGCGACTCCAACGCCAGCGGAGCCCGCGCCAAAGAAGAGGATGCGATGCTCATGAGTCTGGAGGGGGGGCAGGCGTGCGGCGGAGATAAGTCCCGCGAGGACGACTGCGCCCGTGCCCTGAATGTCGTCGTTAAAGAGGCGGAAACGGTGCCTGAAGCGATAAAGGAAAGAGAATGCGTGGTCTGTAGAGAAATCCTGCGACGCGGCTTGGGGTGAGTGACACGCATCCATCTTATTGACGCTTGAATAGTACCCACTTCAAATTGGACCAAGAGCTTAGGATACACACGGGACATCTCGGTCATGAATTCTTCCATGAATTCGTCATACTCGGCCGCGGAAGCACGCTTTTGACGAAGACCCAAGTACAGGGGATCGTCAAGGAAGGCTTGATTGTTGGTCCCAAGGTCGAGGGTGATTGGGATAGTAGAGGAAGGGCGAATACTGAAGTGTCCGTCAATATGAGAAAGGCATTAGATGTAGAGAATTGGTTTACCCAGCGGCGGTGACATAAAGTGATAGTTTTCCGATTGGAATAGGCATTCCATTCAACCCAAGGTCACCAAGACCAAGGATTCGAGAACCTGTGGGGTTCATTCAACCCCAAGATATTGAGACATACTACAAGCGGACATGCCATCTGTAACGACGCTGATGCGCGCCTCGTTTATTCCTGGCCAGTTGCGGAGGATAGTTCCAATATTGCCCTTACTTTTAAGGGATATGTACTGCTGCAGGGTTAACAACAGAATGGCAAGTTGCGGATGGACTACCACGCACGAGACCTTCGGGCCTCCTGAAGTTCTTGGAGTATTGCAGGCAGGCATCCCCGACTGTCGGGGTGTAGATGATTTGCGTGATTTCCTGGGGGACTATCAATACAGGGGGACATCATCAACTCGGATACGAACGCTCATATGGGCGAGACAGAGACGGTAGAACGAGTTCACGTCTGCATCCTTCAACTGAAAGAGGAAGATATATTTTTCGATGTCGCTCGTCTTGGAGCGCAGCTGAAGCAAGGCACGTTGGAGGTGGATATCACGAGAAAACCCAGGGGGAAGAAGACCCTCGGCGGGCGGGGGCTTTGCTATACAGACCAGGTAGATAAGGGTAAGGCTTCGACCCGCCGGTGAAGAAACTCACGTTGTTCTTCTACTCTGAGCTTCTGTGCGCCTTCTGCGGCAGACCAGTAGGGGGTGAGCACGATAGTCATTAGAAGATGATGGATGATGGGAGAAACATACGACGGAGAAAGCCGGGAATTATCCTGCGGCAATTGGGAAGAAAATGATGAAAGGTTGGAATGTACAAGTACATCATCATCAGTATTCCTTTCAAGCGAGCCATTCCAAAGCAATGACGACCCGATCAGTGCTAATGAGGATACGCCCTGCGGACTCTTTCGCCGGATTCAGTTCCGCTCGTACGCCAGTGCTCGTCCCCATCGAGAGCCGCAGTCCTGCCAGCCAAGTCTCGCCCTTGTGATAACTTCATGATGATATGATATGATGTGATGTGACATCTGTCACGCGTTTATTGTCACGTACGCGTATTCGTCCCATTCCATCATCATGCAGAATGACACCGACACCTCGCCAGAGACCATGCTACAATTCTACAGGATGTTGTATCCATTCCAATCTATATTCACTTGGCTGAACCACGAGCACGTCCCAACCAAGCTCTTTACCCATCGCGAGTTTTCATTCACTCTCGCGGGGGACGTGTATCTACGATATCACTCCTTTAACACCGCAGAAGATCTCAAAAAGCAGGTACTGGCACTCAACCCGACTCGTTTCGAGATCGGTCCAGTGTACTCTGCCAAGGTGCGCATCCTTCCGTCTCGCAGTCACATTCGCAGTCGACGATCGAGTCTCAGCCCCGCGACAAAAAAACCGTCCATAAATCGGCATTTACTCCCCAGAAACGTGAACTCGTGTTTGATATCGATATGACCGATTACGATGGCGTCCGCACCTGTTGCTCTGCAGCAGACATTTGTTCTCGTTGTTGGGGCTTCATTGCCGCTGCCGTCAAGGTCCTTCATTCCTCACTCGTAGACCAGTTTGGCTTTAGCCGCCTCCTCTGGGTCTATTCTGGTCGCAGAGGGATTCATCTGTGGATAAGCGATCCAGAGGCTATGGATCTCACCGATGATCAACGCAGAGCTCTCGTCAGCGCCGTGACAGTAATCGAGGGTGGAAAAGAGATGGCGAAGAAAGTCAATGTTCGCAACAACAACAGCAACAGCAACAACAACAACAGCAAGCCACTTCCTCCGTCGCTCTCGGCTGCTTTGGATATCCTACGTACGCAGTTCAATCCCCTCATCTTGGACGATCAAGATTGTTTTGGCTCCGAGGAAGGTTGGGAGCCCCTGCTCCAGCTGATCCCAGACACAGCAGTTGCTGACAAGTTTCGTACGGAGTGGTCGAAAGATCCTGCTAGGACATCTTCACAGAAGTGGGAGGAGCTTGTCACACTGATCAAGAAAAGGCAGGAGCGTGTGAGTCAAATATCGCCTCTTTCCTTTTGCCATTGTGATGAAGTGCTCGCTACTCGGTAGCACCTCTTCCACGCGCTGGAAGATATTATCTTGCAATACACCTATCCCCGCCTAGATGCCGAAGTATCCAAGCACCGAAACCACTTGCTTAAAGCACCCTTCTGTGTACATCCTAAGACAGGTCGTGTCTGCGTACCTGTGGACCCTGAGAATGTCGACAATTTCGACCCGAGTAGTGTTCCAACAGCGGCTCAGTTGCTCCGGGAACTCGACGCTGCAGGCGAAGGAGCTGACTGGACTAAGACGAGTCTAAGGCCGTACGTGGAGATGCTGGACAGCCACAACGTGGGTCTAATGGAGGACGTGAGGAAGATGCAACGAAAAAACCACCGTGGTGAGCCTGGTCACTAATTTTAACACTCGTGTGACCTGATGTTCCTGGATTGTGCGTGTCCAGACGGCGGATGGTGATGAAGTTGTACTGTATGTAAGGGGTTAATTACCTGATATGGAAGTAACAATGAATTGCCCAATCGGAATTGATAAAGTCGGATCATTGACAGCCAATAATGAAACGCGTAATCGAACTCTTCCCACTCACAAGGTCGACGCTTTCATGTCCACCTCGCTGCCTTCACCATCAGCGACAGCCATGTCAACGATCCAACGCGTCAGCACCTCGAGCTTGCTATTCGGATTCCTTATCACCGCGCTATCAATCTTTGGTATCTTCATGACGTCTGCTCTAGTCTGGAACCGTCTCGTCGCACGACGCCGCGATATAGATGCCATGCTGGAAATCAGCGTTTCTCCACAATTACGCCAGATTCATCGACCCCCGATGTGGAACGCTTGGGCCTTGCCTCGTGTGCAGTCGTCTGCATGGCCTGATGTCAGAGTGAGCATACCCCTCTCTCATGGAGCACTACTAGGGACATGTGTACAATTGATATTCACTTTGACAGCCAGTGGCTGTTTGGAAATGCGATAGCCCTGTATACTCCCCGCAGTCTACGTGGACCGAGCAGACCCAATCATCGCTCTGGAGACGTGCAATGGATCGAGTACCCCCCGAAATCAGCTATCTGTTCCACCGGCCGCTACCCCAAGTGTTTCCTACGACACCGGAAAGCGATACCATGAATTCAGTTGACCTCACGCATGGATCAGACGTTCGGGTCTCGTTGCTGATCTGCATGCCTCACGCACCGCAAACGAGCCAGACGCGACGAGGAGAGGGAGAGGCCCACGCCCCAAGGTTACCCGAAATGGCTTTCGCAACGACAAACGTTCCTTATCATGACCCCTGCTCTTCGTAGTGCTATATGTCCTCACGCTGTCTGCATATTTGATGTTTCATCACCTAAATTTCTGACACTTACTCAGTCACTGGGACCGCTCAAGATTGCTTGAATTTGTTTGTGTATCCACAAAACGGTCTTTATCATGACGAACTGCTGTGCGCATCTGATAGCTGTCTCCAAATTATCTGTGTGTTTCATTATGTACCACACTTTACTGTACCTGTTCTTTAATCGAACCATAGCTTCTAGCGTACGCCGATGACGTTATGTAATCTCTGTCCCGTTCCGTACTTACCTCAAGGTCGGCGCTCCACTGTAGTAGGATCGACTCGAGGATGTGCTAACAGCATAACGCAAGAATGACATCAGATGACTTGCAAACACTGCTGGAAGGATCCTTCCGATTGCAGAAAGCCGGTGCGTTGTTTTTTTGGCGATTCTAGTAGAAGGCTGCCTCAGGTGGGCGAAGCCAAAGACACGGCGGTGTATTCACGCCGGCCCTTCAGGTCGCCGACTCCGGGCCTACTCAGCCACGGTTTCCAATAACGTGACACAAATTTTCAGGGCGTTCCCACTGAGAGCATCCGACATATCATATATCAGACATACAATTCCACAGCAAGTACTCCTTTGTTCCGTGGCGCCTTCAAGTTTTCAATGCAGTGTCGCTCTGTCGGGGGACGGGGCTGTAGCCTACTCGCTCGAGCCACCTCTGTTTTAATGCCGCATCGTACTACGTACGAAGGCTGACTGACAACCAGGGCAACCGTGACGGTACCGCTTCCCCACTACCAGTGACGTAATATATGTCGGAATGGCCATGGTGTCTGTGTATGATGTCACGTTAGTGCATTTCACAGTCCCTCCAGCTCCCCCATGCACTAGTTTTTGTGATCATCTGACATATTAGACGCGTCAAGTGGCGGCATGACATCGAATCAACAACGTGTCCGCCGCCCCGCCTGTGCGCCGCTTGCCTAGTACCATAGATGGTAAGTTATATCCGAGTCTCAAGCTTCATGTTTCCCACATCCGCAGCCAATTGGCGCCTACATACAGCAAGCCGCACCGCCCTTGACATGGCCCGCCCCTTTCGACCGCCTTGTTTGCTGCATACCATATGTGGATAGAAGGATGGCCCACGGGAATGTTCCATTATCTGGCGGCGGGGCGCAGTCCGACATGGCCGTTTTAGGACTCATACACATTTCATCATACAATCCACATTGTACAAAGGGGAGCATCTTATCATTTCGTGCGTCCATGCAAGGCAAGAATTGAACGAAAGCACGGTCCCGATGGCAGTCTCCGTATGAGGCTCTACTTTGACTCGGACCTGGCCCGACGGGGAACACGTCAGTCATTCACTTAAAAACCCCACTGGTCCGGGGTCGTGGACCACTCGTTCAACCCATCCTCTCATTGCAAGACCACTATCACCCTCCACTGCGATGCAGTACCACCCTGTGGGGCTCAACCCACTCCTCACCTCCCCCTCCGGGACTGGGCATTCCGGCCCAGTCCCCATCGAGTTGGACATCCGCTACTCACCCCGTCACCTCGCTCGCGTCGCTGGTCGCTCCATTTCCTCCCAGCAACTCACTCAACTCGCTACGGCTCCCGCAATCCCGAGCCTCCACATCATCTCGGATCTCCTTATGGAGAACTGGGACATCACTGTCTACAACCCCACCGGGGTCACTGTCGAAGACATCCTCACTGGGATCCACAGAGGACTACACGCACCGCTCACTCAGCATGAGTGGAAATGCATGTCGCAGGTGCAGCAAGGGCGCATCCAGAACATGTTCTACGCGCGGTGCAAGGCGTCTCGCGACTATGAACGCACTCGCTTCGGAGGCGTGCTTCGCATGGATTGCCTGTTGCACACCACCATGTTCGCGGGCTTGTCCTCGCTCATGTTTAGAAACAACCGCTGGGAGGTCGTCCTGACGCTTTCCAGGGACTTTAGCTCCCGCGGTCGCCATTGATGATGTGCATTGCACACACGATGGATACGCCCAGGCGGGCTTGGGCGCACCGGCGTATGCCTTGAGTGCACCGCCGCCTGGATCGCTGATTTACAGCAAATATACCAGTTATGTCTTTGGTTTTAATACTCCCAACTTCGTCTACGAAGTCGGCAGTCCGGTGCTGCCGATTCGTGCGTTTATGACGCACGGATAGGTTTTACTTATTGCATATATGTTTCCAAGATCACTTAATCGGCCTAGTAACTATCTCCACATTTACTATTTAGTGGATATGAAGGTCCTCGGAAACGGCTACTCGTCATGTTTCATAATGTCCCCCATCACGTCCTCATCTTGGTATCGCTTCTTGAACTTTTACGTACTGATGATCTGGTATGATCTTTTTGCTTATCTGTTTACGACTTTCTGTGTCATGTAGATCGTGTATGTGTCGTTGTCGTTGTCGTTGCCGTCGAACGTCGCCGCTGTTGACCAGCGTGCGATGGGCCTCGGAAAGCGCTGGGACGAACTAGGTTCTCCGACGACTCGACCCTTTCGAATGCATTTACGTACCGTTACGACCAAAATTCTTCATCATTCCTGGAAAGGACGATCAAAAGAAAATTTTGTTCATTCAGAGCGTAAGTAAGAAGGGTCCAGACTCGGATGTGTCGATCTCCGAACGTCGGGGTGGAGGAGAGGACGACGGCAGACGACGGAAATAAGACGGGCCGACTTTCCGATCGAATTGTTCCATTGATGCTGACCCGTCCGGCGTTCGTCTGGCGCTAACTACTACGTCAAGTCAGACAAACTTGCGACCTGAATCCCCGCCTCCGAGCTGTCGTTGGCGAACGGAAAGGTTCGTCGTCTGATCGAATGGTGCGGTCGAATGCTATTTGAATTGACTGGGCGTCTCGCGGGCGCTCCAGACCCCTCGGGCTCAGGTCGGCAAGACTAGCAAACGCCCCTGAGGTGGCCCCGGGCGGGCTCTTCCTCCGAGGCGGAAGGGGAAAAGACCGAGACCCCCGTCAACTACTTTGACTAACACAAGGACGTGGCGGACGCCACCAGCCAACTCTGTGCCAGGACCTCTGATACCTATTATGGGGGGGATCCGATTTCTGATCTTTCCTCCGGTCCTGGGGTGCGGTGCAGCGGCGGCGGCGGCGGACTCGTATGTCACATATATGTCTTATGTCTTATCATCAGGTTCACAGGCTGCAGCTTTCAAGTTGACAGTGGAAAATGAATCGGCGACTTGATGAGATCCACTTTGAGCTTCAACGTCGTCGGGTGTCACTGCGGCAGCGGAACTTCGACCTTGGACGTTAGACAGGCAGTGGCGGACGGCGTTTGCAGAATCAAATCTAAAAGTGTAGTTTAGCGTTGCGTCACCAGCAGTGCAGTTGAACAGAAGTTAACTCTAATTTTTACGGTTCATGATTGCGGTCGGACGTTTGCGGGATTAACTTGAACAAGTTGCCACATCCCCCCGTGGAGTAAAATTGACTCCTGCAGGCTGCCGCTGCAAAAATCGCGCAGAGCCAAATGCTGGTGATGTGGTTGGCGGACGTACGTGCGATGGCTTGTATTTCCTTTGATAAATTCTTCTTGGTTGTTTGGTTTGTTGAACTTGTCCAGTGTCCACACCCAAAGTGTCGGTGTCGGCGGCGGCCGAGAACAACACAGGTACATGTATTTCGTATGATTTCTACTGCATGGCTCGGTAACTTACGCCCTTTTGTTCCTTCATCGTTCCCCGTCAGAGTTCTACAAAGAGCACGTCCGAGTCGGTCAACTCGGAAGCATCAACACATGTTGAATATCAGAGAAAGAAGATTCAAGAAAGAGATACCCGCAAACATCCGGTTCCACCAGTTCAGCCCCGGGCCCGGGCTAAAGCTTGAAGCGCTGCAGACTACTAGCACGGCTGTTGCCAATGCCAATTTGGCAGAAAAACAAAAACCCGTGCCCGTTCTATCGAACTGCGTTTCGACCGCCGGCGGCCGGACCTGCGCATGGTCACTATTCAAGTCACCCGTGGTGAGCGTCTTTGATTTTCCACGTTTTTCTGGCTACTGACTCGAACTCCACGACGCGATCTGACTCCTTCAAGTTGTTTGTCATGGCACTGCGCTCAGGCACCTTTGCTCTTCTGATTCGATGACGTCGTTTCTGCGCTAAGCTCACGAGACACACGGCACAGAGGAACCGATCTGGACGTCCCCGTTGTCCTACAATGACGGCGATGCTCCTGGGACGTGTTCAACGAATGTTCTATTCTCACAAGATCATTGATTTCACCGCCACGGTGCCACCTCACGTGTTATTTGGGTACCCTAGCGGACAGAACAGCATTCGCGTGGATAGCCATGCGAAATAACATGTGCTGTCCACGAGAGCTAGGGATGTCGATGCCTCCGCCCCCATGCGAACGGCGTCCGGTCGCGTGCGTAGTCCATCGTCCTTCCCTACCAATCCCAATCCCACCCAAGACCCGGACGAGCGGAAAGTCACGGAGCCACATTATAGCGCTGTAGCAAATTATACAATCTCGGATCTGTCCTCTCCGCTCCGTCCAAATCATCCGCATTCGCTCCATGGCACGTCCATCGTGGCAATACAAAACTCTCCTAATTTCGTCCCCTCCGAATCCGTGTCTTTTTCCAACGTCGAACTGGTCCCCTGCTGCTGCTGTCGTGCTCGTCGTTGTGAAGGCATGGCAATGATGACAGTGACCTGCACCGACAACGCATCGCCCCACCCGATTTCTTCAGACGTCCGTGACTCTGCGCCTTCGACTTTCCTTTCCTCATCAGAGGGAGGTATCATGAGTGGTGGTGGCGGTGTTGCTAGTGGTGGTGCCAACAGTGGTAGCGGTGGCGGTACTGACGGTGCATCGGGCCACAAGAGCCGTCTTAGCGGTGCGGACGCCGAACGCCTTCCCCACTGCGTCCCAAATGGCGCTCGTACTCGGAATCGACGGGCC
>JBBPNU010001008.1:0-11572 GCA_038091055.1 Leccinum angustisporum
ACCCCACCTGACCTTGCCTTCCAACAATCAACAGGTCTAGAGGCAGTCATATTCGTAGGCGGCGTTTCCCTTTCAGTACCTGCCACGGCGATACCCATTGCCACCATCGTCGGCATCATCTGTGGTCTTACGTGCGGGTTCGTCATCTACCAATTTGGCAGCCGAACAAGCGAGTATCTCCTCGGGCCTTTCAGCTCTCGTGATTGACCCCCTATATATCGAACAGCCCTCAAGATATTCCTCATTTGCATGACCAACTTCATCTTGCTTATCGGTGCCGGCCTCTTTTCGAAAGCCGTTTGGGCTTTCGAGCGAAATGTTTACATCAAACTCATCGGCGCCGCTTCTGACGAGGCTGGCGGAACCGGTCCCGGGTCGTATGACGTCCGTGGCAACGTTTGGCACCTCGATTGTTGCGATCCCGAGGATGGCGGCTGGTCCGTGTTCAACGCCGCCCTTGGCTGGCAAAACAGTGCTACACGTAAGGCTCGCTCAATTTTCCTTCTCAATCACGTTATCGATCGTGTTATCAGTGGGCAGTGTGCTGGCATACGTGTTTTATTGGTTGGCCGTCATGGCCGCCCTCGTGTACTACAAGTTTAAAGAGGTAAGACCCAGATTTGACAAGCGGGGAGGGTTTAATCACCTATTTGTATTCATAGGGACGTACGAAGGTCTTTGGATGGGAGTCAGCCAACGGAAAGCGGAGATGCGAACGACGCCAAGCCCAAAATATTAGCCAAACGGCCTCCGATAGCTTGGCAGAGAAGAATTCGCAAGCAGAATTGGCCGTCGCCACTAACTAAAAACGTAATGTGCTCCACGATGAGCGCTGAGCGTTTACTCGATCCGATTCAGAACTCTTTGATGAGTCGACTCGGAACCATGGCTCACGATACTTACGAACATTTTTGGAGGTCGAATGCCGTCCTGTTATTCGTTTCTTGATTATGCAACGAGTTTTGGGATTCGGACCCTAACTATCCCCTGCTAGGGATTACTTCCTTGGCAAGTGCCTCATGTTAATGCCCTCAATCAAAATTGCGTGACACCGGCCTGACTCACAACGAGGACGTACACTTGAGCCGGGGCCTGGGGCCCAGGGGACGCAAATACGGGATAGAAAAATAAGGTTGCTCTCGATAAGCCGTAGCATGGAAACTTGAACACAAAAACAAAGTTCATGATACCACTGACCAGTGACCACTCTCCGGACGCGGATTATCTTCTATGGTGCCACTTTTCTCCCGTTTTTCTTTTAAAACAGCATCTAATCGCACCAATCTAAAGAGTACTTTCTCGGAAATCTGAAGTTTACAACTTCGATCAAACTTCGATGGCGGTCATAAATTGAGACTTCCCACGCCATATTCAGCGCCACTTTCCCAGTAGGGAACCTCCACCGGATCATCCGAGCTCCCTCAACAGCACACAACATGATTCTGGGCTCTAGGAACTCAATGTTAAATTTGGTGTTGTCTAAAATAGCCATAGCCATCATGATGCCCGCTCTAACGAGATCGGTATTTCTTCACAACACAGTATTTAGCCTGTTTAGCATCTTGAAGGCCCTTCCCAGATGAACGTTAACGGAACAACCAGAGTGAGTTACTGTATGGATTTGATACACCTAAATGTGGGAAGCTATAGGCATCCATGTACTACCATGTCTTGCAGTAGAATGAGTCACTTCTGATTCCATCTACAATCACCCTTGAATTCTGAATCCGAAGATTATCTAGCCTACCAATAAAACTTCCTTACGAAGAACTGGAACTCTCTGATATTGCAGAATCATGATCATCCAACCAATTTCATTCCTAAACTACAAACAAAACCTAATTTGAACATAATTCCGCCTCCGGCATAGTAAGTGCCTACTCTTTCCCTCCCGAATTTCGGCACTAGTACTGTACGACGAGGGCGGGTGATTGATGATACAGGGCGCTTCTCAACATGATCTACACGGCGACTCCATACGAAGAAACAAAGTTTTCCCAAAAATAAAGCAGGAACATTACCAAGCTGAGACAGTTGTATGATTCCATTTGCCCAAAAATGACCCGGACAGAAGCCCCGACGGGCTACACGGAGATATTGCGTGTTCTCGGACTTAGACCGATAGATCGAGCTTGAAGAGGCAATAAAGCAACGTCGCGCTCTTGCAGACAGGGCATTCCGATGTTGCGATGACGGCCTGCGTGATGCACCTGCCACAAAAAAGAAAAGAAGGCGTTCATCCCCCCACGCCACGTCTGCAACGATAGAACGGACACACCTCTTACAAAACAAATGGCCGCATATAGTCGCAGTCATGTCTTCGCATGGATCCCGCATACAGATGCGACAGTGAAGACGTATCGGGCCGTCTGCATGCAGTGGCGGTGGCGCGGCCACATCCAAGGTCGGTGCGCTTCCCTCGTCGACCGTGCGTCCGATCATTTCCAAAGATTCGAGAGAAGACCAGGACGGAAGTCGAAGGGGAGTTCGGCCCGATGAAGGCGAACCAGCGCTTGTGGCTACCAGCATCGCGCGGTTCTCTCGGATATAGTCGGGTATCCCATCGGCCGAAACGAACACGATCGAATGACTAGACGTCGTCGACGAGTTTGATGTGCTATTATCGCATCAGCATCAGTCGGCCGTTCCTAAGCGGTGCGGTGAAAGTGGGAAATACCTTAGATCCGAAAACGCCTCGGCAGACGTGGTGGATACAGGAGACGGAGGTCGGGTATCGTTGTTGACAGCCGCGTGGGTTATTCCGGATGCGTGTAACCGCATCTGACTGACATGAATATTGCTACCATGTTCGGACGGCGCTGGCGAGGGAGGCACATATAGGCCTATGCCAGCATCTGGCGGGGAAGACGGCGGCTCCTCCCCGCCAGCGTCAAGCACATTGGCGGTTACCCCATTTACACTCTCAACCTCGGGTGGGATGGATGGTTTGGGCGACGAAGAAAGGGAAGACTCCGTCTGTAATGGGCTGTTGTGAATCTCGTCGCCAGGCTGACCGACTTGATTCACCACCACAGGGGTGCGATCAAGTTCTTCACAAGAGCTTCGCACCGTATCATCCCGGTTCATTCCGGGAGTTTCCTCATCTAGGGACTCAGCATCGCTCACCTGATTTTACAAATCCCGTTAGTACGCTACAACTTGGCACTTGTTTGGCACTCACGTTACTGCTTTCGGGGTGCTGCTCTATCTCCGCACCTGGGTGCGCGTGCTTGAGGTGCTGCGGATGGTGATAATGATAAACGTGGTCACCCCATCATCTTATCACACACACCTCGTCCATCACGGCCAGATTTCGCCTGCCCAAGCCGCAGAACACGCACGATGGGTGCGCGGGAGAGTCCGCATAGTGCAACTCGAGAGTGCTATGCTCGACGACGATGCCATCGCAATCCCAACATACCACAGCTGGATGGTCCGATTCTACATGCTGGATAGATACCAAATCAGCAAATGGAACCATCGATAACGCAAAATTCTTACGGCACAAAGGGCAAGATCATCGGCAAAAGACTTGCCACACTTGCTGCACGTCGGATGACTGAGCAGATGATCCTGCATCATCTCATCCGAGCAACAACGAGTCAGACAGAGCTGACAAGACACTGATTCAAGGCCTTCCATGTGTTGCTGAAGTGAGGAAGTGTCGTCGAACTGGGAGTAGCAATGGGGGCAATGGGGGCGAAGCATAGTGGTACGAACACAGTTGTGACCTTGTGAGGCCTCTTCATTATGGAAGAACTCCATGCAAAGCATGCACCGGAACGCGACATCAGGGCGGTCTACAGAACCATCCTGATGGTTTTCATCAGAAGAGGCTACACTCTCCCGATCATCCTGTGCAGGTTTGTCCGCACTCGACAGTCGACAAGGCTGTTCGTCGGGAGCTGCCTCGCTGGCTGCGTCTGTGGGGATTAATCCACTTGTCGAATGAAACATTTCTTCCTCGTCCAACGAAGAATTTGACGGAGACGGAGAAGCGGGTGACTCCGCTCCTTCATCTGCGTGTTCGGCGGAAGCAGTTACCGATCTCTCTTCCTCAGCATTCTCCGTGGATCCTGCATCATCCCTTGATGACGGTGAATCAGGCCGCAGAGGAGGGCCGAAAAGCGTCGAGGTGGGGGGGTTGATGTAATTGACAGGGTTGTATACACAGGACACCTCGTGAGTAATCTGCGAGCCTTTGGTGGAGAACATTGCTGGACAATACTTGCACTTCCTATGCGGAGTATTCTCGTGCAACTCGAGTGCTTCCGCGCCCACGAAGCCCTGACCACAGATCGTACACTTGGACGTAGTATGTTTTGTATCCTGATGCAGCCTCCGAGATTTGACCGATAAGAATTTATGGTCACAGTACAAACACTCGAAGATGGCGTGCTTATCACATTGGTGCTGCAGGCGAGCACTATCGAGTTTGAACTCGTTGTCGCAATAGCGACACTTGAACTTGGGCGAGTGTTCGGCCTTTTGGTGAGCTAAGCGGCCTTCGAACGTAGGGAACTCCTCATCGCAATGTTCGCACTCAAACGTGGAGTGCTTAACCTTCTGATGAGCCAATCGGCCCGCGTCTGTGGTGAACTCCTTGTCGCAGTATTGGCACTCGAATATGGATGGGTGTTTGTCCCGTTCATGGGCCACGCGGCCGTTGTCGGTAGGGAACGTTCGATCGCAGTAGTTGCATTCAAAGGCGGGGTGCCTGTCTGTGATATGTTGCTCGAGGGCTTGTTGGGATTGAAAAACCCTGCCGCACTTGTCGCAAGCATGGCCGGCATGCTTGGTCTCATTATGCTAGTAAGGGGTCACTGGGATGAGTTGGCACGACGATATGTTTCAGAAATAGTACAAACCATGCTGAGGGCTTTTTCGTTCTTGAAGGAGCGGTTTGGACACAGGAGACAGATGGCCATTGTCTGTGTGTTACCAGGGTTGACCCCAGATGAGTCATCGAACTCCTCAGCTCAGTTCACACGCGACCTCGCCGCACGCAAGATCACCAGTGTCAGAACAAAGTTATTATATAGAACCACCGTCCCCTACGCGATGATGCCAGATCTGAACAAGTTACCGACAAAGAGCGTTATAAGTAGTACCGAGGAGATATGCAGATGCGTGTTCTTTCTAAACGCACTTCTTTCTACCTTCCTCGCACGGCCGCCTTGACTCGATAGTGGCAAATCCCCGCATTTGAGAAGACCGTACGCCAGTGTCACGCTTCGAAACAAGTACCCCGTACCAAACTGTGTGAGCTTCCCTAGCTTTCCACTCTGGGTGGAACGCTAGGGAAGCTCACACAAACCAAGCGGGGGAATCAATACAGCTCACTTGTATCAATCTGGTCTAATATTGGTCATATGTCGCAGAATGACCATCGCTGCCAGCGTCTAAAGATCCAAGTACATGCTCGACGTATCTATTTGCGCATGCGCACACGCCGCAGGCCTATCCAGCAGCTTCATACCAATCTCCACTTCAATGACCGGTTAAAGTCGTAATGAAGAGTGCCACTGAAGGCTGCGTGAAACACGCCGACTTTCCGATGTTCTCCACTAACCAGGCAAGTATGTACGGTCTTGATACAGGACAAGGACAAATTGGATCAGGTAACCGGAGACTTCGCTGGACACCAGGATGACTGTTGCAGATTGCAGACTGACCGTGGCCCACGTGCCAGTGTGCCGGGTGCTTCGTAAACGTGGCCTAAAGATCGTCAAAGTAGCAAGACTCAAGGATATCGGCGCCTTGCAGATATCATAGTAGGAGGATCGAACTTTGTTCAAGCTTCAGCACTCGGACTGACTGGGCGTAAGTGTGGAGTCTGGGTCGTGGGCTCACGGTAGACTGGAGGCTTGGTGTGAATCACTGCAAGCCTGACTCGGAGACAATCACTCGCTGGTAGCCGTTTCGGCAAAGGTTGTTGCAGAAAATATCGTCAAAGCCCAGACCAGGGGAGCATATATACACTTCATAAATCGACATCAAGAACGAACATACAGTCAAAACCATAGGTTATCGTGAACGAAAATAGCAGTAGAATTAGAAATCGAGATAATTCACCGCCCCATGCTCAAGCTGACGTATCAATGCGGAAGAGGCAATATAACAACGTTGGTGCTTCACAGACAGGACAGTGCGGGTCTTTCAAAATTGCCGCAGAAATGCACCTGCATCCAGTTTTAGAAACGAGAGGAAATCATTTAAGGGTCACACATACTCGTAACAAAACAAGTGACCACATGTAGTCGTCGTCGGTTCCTCGCAGTGGTCTCTATAGCAGGACCTGCAATGGTATGATGGTGAGGGCGTAGGAGTCCCATTCGTACGTCGGTTGTATCCGCGATGGGATACATGATTCGTTTGCCCGTTGGACCATTTTCGTGCTGGCCGTCTGAGAGCCGAAAATCGTGGTAATTTACTGATACCTGCGTGGTAGATCATGAAAGGCCAATTTATGTGGAACGCAAATCAACACGTACCATTCGTCTTCAAATTTCCAGATCGCGGGAGCACGACTGGAGGATCGAGGGATGAGTCACTCGACGTTGACTGCCTGTCCCATGCAGGCTCCGACATGATGTTGTCTTCGAACCGCACCTCTCGGCGGCGTCCTCGGTCTCCTAGATTAAGTCCAGTGGAAGACAAGATGGGCGATGAAATACCAGGACTACGAGGGATCAGAGGGGACGGCGGCTCTTGCGCCTGATGTGTGAGAGATAGATACGCTCGCGCCTCGCGAATATATTCAGGCGTCATGCTCGCAGAGACGCTGATGCCAGCCGACTCGGGGGAGATAGAGCTAGGGTATCCTGAGTGGCTAGAGAAACGATGTCAAAGAAATACTCGGTGCGTGACGACAGAGAGCCTGACCACCACCTTGCACTACCGGTTAATTGTGTGGAGCTCGGAACCAGCAAGCTCAACTGCGGGATGCTGTGATCGGAATTTTGACCTACAGAAAGCGTGCCGTTCATTCCTTTGGATGAGATTGTAGAGCGAGGTTGGGGCGAGCTTCGAGAATCCGCATCACTTGTCATCGTCCAACTCGATGTAGTCGATGGAGACACGGCACCCGGATCCGGTAATTTAACGACAGGAGATATCAGTGGAGGAGAACGCGCAAAAGAGCTGCTAGATTCGCTATCTGCGTCATCGTATGGATCCGCCACAGTTACAGCATTGCTAGTGATTGCATGAGAGAGTGGGAGCAATGTGGTTGGCTCAGGCCGTGGACTAAAGGGACTGTCGGAATCGACCGAATGGATGGTCGACGCGTGTGAAATAAGAGGTGTACCAACTGCAGGGAGTGTCGACAAGGGTGAGTGATCGAATTCGGGGGATGCCTTGAGGTCATGGCTAACGTCCAGAGATAGCGATCGGATAGTCGCATTCCACGGATGTCCGTTAGTAGGAGAATGCTGCTCGACAGATAGTGTGGAACTGCGCGATTGAGATCCCAACGAGCCACCGGACTCAGCGATAACCCTTTGGGAGGTAGGACTGGAGCAACCGCTCAGACTCGGAGGTAGAGGAATGAACGACGCATATGGGAGGCTAGCACTTCCCTCGAATCCCCAAACCGGGTCGACAACACGGGCACACAATAACGGACTGCAAAGTTCGTCATGGAGGGTCTTGTCCTCGCGGTCGGACTCAACATTCGAATAACCCTGATCGTCAAAGCGTGGTCGGTGAACCGTAAAAAGATGCTGCAAAGCGGAGGTAAGTTTATAACTGAGTTTCTTATTCTTCTAGATCTCACATGTTGGTACGCTTCCGCGTCACTAAACCTGATATTGCAATCCTCGCATTTGGGATGATTGAAAAAATGCGTGATATGATTCTGCAAGATATCTGGTGTGTCAAAGTGCCATTGGCAGAGATAACAATGACACTCGGGATGTGCAGAAGCGCCATGCTGCATGATCCGAGGTCAATCTAGTCGAGGGTAAAACAGACGAAATTTATCACTTACGTCAGTGTAGTCGTATTGGTCTCTGAACCCCATACCGCATTTCTCGCACGTGGGATGTTTCCGTGACTTCAGGTAGTGACAAGGGAGTTCTTCAGGATCAAAGACTTCACCCTCGCATACGTCACAAGGGATACGTGGGTGCGTTTCACTGACATGCTGCGAAACCCAATGAGTAATAGCACGGCAATTGCATACCAGCACAACACTTACGGCCGTATATGTGCCATCATCCTCGAATCCAAGGTGGCATTTCTCGCAGTGAGGGTGAATGTCGTTTGAGGAGTCCCTATAATGTTCGAGGAGCTGGTCTTCCTCGGCATAAGCTAAGTCACATAAGTAGCACACATAAGGGGACCGATGTTGTTCCAGATGCTCCTCCAACGCTCTCATATCCATATAGATGCCATCGTGACAAATGGGACATGAATGAGCTGTAACTATATGGACGTCGAGATCTGTCTGCGACGAATAAGCCTCGTGGCAAACATTGCACTGGGAGGCGTGCAGGCGTGCAGCGGTTGCGTGAGCCTCTACGGCAGGCTCCGTGGAAAATTGGTCGGCGGTGGACTCTAGCCTTGGTTCCGAAGAAGCAGCGGGATGAACTAAATTCACATGCTGATATATACCGAAGTAAGCATCGGAAGCCCACTTAACTCCAAATCGCGGGACTTACCGCGTGTAACGCATTATCGTCCTCAAAGCCGAGGCGACAAGTGTTGCAAACTGGGTGATGATTATCTGCGGCAGCGAAGTGAAGGTTGCGCTCCTCTTCTGTCCGGTACCGCGTCCCGCATTGCTTGCACATAACAGGACGGGAGTGCCCGATTGTGTGATCAGACAGAGTCTGGGCGTCTCTCAGAATGCCGTCCTGACAAACGGCACACGAGTGAACAGTGTCGATATGTTGTTCGAGCGCAGCTGTGGAAGGACAGATGATATGGCAAATGACACACTCGGCCCCAGAGGGATGTTTCGCAACCGTATGGGCCTGCAAGCCAGCCTGACTTTTAAATTCTTTGTTGCAAAGATTGCAGATGAGACCTTTGTTACGCGCGTTGGGAGTGATGTTCTTGTTGCTTACGGACTGAGAGCTCGCCGGGCGGATGATAGGCGGACTGGGGCTTCTACGAGAAGCGAGGATGGCTCCCGAAGCTGCATCCTCCTGGCGGGTACTGGATTGAGCGTTCTGGTGCGCCTGCTTGAAGTGGTCGTTCCACTCCATAAGAGAAAAGAATAGGTGACTGCACTTGGAGCACGAGATTTTTCCGTGGGAGGGCCGATGCGTCTCCAGCTCGGCAAGAGAGTCGAAGGTTGCATGGCACTGGCTGCAGCAGTGTGCAACACGCTGCTCAGGCACGTCCAACTTGCTGACCATCGCATCTCCGTCAGGCGCAACGGAAGATTGAGAGTCTCTGCGAGTCTCCGATTGGTTAGCAAGTTCCTCTGAGCTTGCAAACCTTGAGGACACAGGATAGTGTCGCTTAGCCTTCTGGTGGCTGGCTAAAGCAAACGGGGAATTGAATTTCTTGTTGCAAACGCAACACTGGGTGGCGGGGGAAGGTCGAAGAGTGGGTACATGCCCCGCAGCGTTAGGTGGTACTCTCGAGTGCACCTCGGAAACATGCTAGACAGCGGGCAAATGGTCAGACTTGGATGGTCGCCTGAGAAACTATGAACCAGCTAACGTTCTTCAATTCGCCGATTTCGAGGAACGACGGCTGGTTGCCAACCGGGCAAAGTAGGCAGAGGGGCATAGTAACGGGTAAGATCGTAGTGTCTGCGAAGACTCGCTCGCCCCGGGACCAGTTTTAAAAGAGACCGTTGCCCCAATACACGACTTCGCCGCGTGTTCCGAAGGGGCTGCCCACCTCACTTCGCCGATTGACCCAGATACGGATTTGTGTGCGCAGAAGCTATACATTACACCGAGCATGCTTTTCCAATGCGCACTGCAAATATTGGTTCCCAAAAAATCGATGAAATGGCAGAACAAGATCTTGATGTCCAGCATTCCCCTTGCGTCCGACGCCAGGTGGGAATCCCCTGATCCTTAATGGTAATTCCGAGTTAATGAAAATGGGCGTCTGCTTCATGCATCGTGGGTGCAGGTCAAATCCAACGGCCAAGAAACGATCGATGACGGTCACGTTTCGATGTTGCAAGATCCGTGATGCGTTGAACAGCTAAAAGTTCCCTTGAGGCTTGAAGGGCTTCGCTGAGTTTTACATCCACACTCTCGGCGGGATGTCCAGCCTGAGGGTCCTCTGTTGAAGATAAGTAAAATTTTGTTGGTTCTGTTGGGCAAGGACTACCGGTACTAGCAGGGGAATTTGCCGGTGGAGTTTGGATTCAGACGCGACCGCGAACCGCGACACTCGACTTCAAGGTCACCGACCCTGCCAGCGCCGCAGCTTGACCGAACTCAGACTCACGTTTTGCAGGTTGACGCAGTCAGGTCATGATTAACCTGTTCATTGACCTTCGCGGCTTCTGGAACCTGTAACGCCCACAATGCTCGTTTGAACCAACTTCTCCAGGAGAATCCTTAGCCAGGGAGTCATGAGGCGGGGCGTCAGAACTTGAAGGATGATACACCATCCAGCAATACCCGGGTAACATGAATTGTTTCGCACAGTTTTTCAATGAAGACGGTCGAGATTTACTTTCGTTTCAAATCACTTCATTCGGAGTTGCCACGACCACTGCCACACAGCTGAGCCTTCCATTGAATCGCATTCCGCCACCGACTCACACTTTGACCGTCACACTTTGACCGTGAACGAAATCGCCCCAACCAACCACTCTTCACCGTATCACGTCTTTTTGGTTCCGACCAACTGGTTTCGATGTGGCACGGCTGTACACTTCGCAAAGCCCATCTTGATACAAGATCAGTGCATTGAGGTGGGCTCTGCTGACACAGGTATGTACCCGAGGTTGGTAGGCGACGATGTTATCACTTTGTTCAGCAACTCAGACGTAGGTCTGAAATAAAACAATTGCCACTCCCACTGAATGACCCAATCAACGAGATGCTTAACAGATGCCATTAGTTCTCCATTTGACCATCTCGAAAACAAAGACGACAGTCGCCTTGCCACACCGCCTTTGTTAACCGAGCGTTTTGCAGTTACCCTTGTAACTTCTTTCTTCTTTATGGGTATGTAAAAATGATGTAAAAACTTTGCACACTTTATTTCCTGAGGCGACCATAAAAGCAGGAATTAGAGATACCTCGGAAACATTTTATATATAAATACAGTGCTTCTATTCCAGACTCATGGATGTATGTTGCTAGATGAACCGGACGGGAATTACGTGCGTACGTCACGTTAGTCCGAAATAAAGGATTGGTAGGCAGCTCGCCATGCTTTGAGGCCACCTCTCTCGATGACGTCCTAGAAGATAGTAAGGCATCTGGGATTCAAAAAACGTTCCTTTTTAAACACCCACCCCATGGCAAGGGATAATCCGGTCAAAGTCCCAAGACGCCACTGTCTTTGCGTCGCGTTTCATCGCTCTGCAGACAACGTTTGTCATGGACTGTTGCACAAGAAGGGGAGTAATTCAACTTACTCGACG
>JBBPNU010001009.1:0-11572 GCA_038091055.1 Leccinum angustisporum
CTCTCTCTGCTATATTGCACAATGTACAACTCACATACTGTCATTTCCAGAACAAGATGGAGAATGGACATGGCATCATCACTACTCTCTGCCACATTCTACAATGCACAACTCACTTCCTGTCATTTCCAGAGCAGAATAATGATTAAATGGACATGGCATCATTAGCATCAACACTCTCTGCCACAACATTCCACAATACACAACTCACTCTCTGACATTTCCAGAGCAGAATGGAGAATGAATGGACATGCCATCATCAGTACTACCACTCTCGAGTCTCTGCCACATTCCACAATACACAACTCACAACCTTTCATTTCCAGAGCATAATGGAGAATAAATGGACATGTCATCATCAGCATCACCGCTCTGCCTTATTCCACAATGCACAACTCACAAGCTGTCATTTCCAGAGCAGAATGGAGAATAAATGGACATGGTATCATCAGTATCACCACACTTTACCACATTCCATGATGTACAACTCACTCTCTGTCATTTTCAAAGAAAAATGGAGAATGAACATGGCATCATCAACATCATCACTCTCTGCCACATTCTGCAATGCACAACTCACTCCCAGTCATTTCCAGAGTAGAATAGAGAATGGATGGACATGGCATCATCATCATCACCACTCTCTGCCACATTCCACAATGTACAACTCACTGCCTGTCATAGAATGGAGAATGAACAAACATGACATCATCAGCATCTCCACTCTCTGCCACATTCTACAATGTACAACTTACTGCCTGTCATAGAATGGAGAATGAACAGAAATGGCATCATCAGCATCACCACTCTCTGCCATATTCCACAATGCACAACTCACATCCTGTTATTTCCAGAGCATAATGGAGAATTAATGAACATGGCATCATCAGCATTACCACTCTCTGCCACATTTCACAATGCACAACTCACATTCTGTCATTTCCAGAGCAGAATGGAAAATGAATGGCATGGTGTTATCAGCATCACCACTCTCTGCCACATTTCACATTTTACAATGCACAACTCACTGGCTGTTATTTACAGAGCAAAATGGAGAATGAATGGACATGGCATCATCAGCATCACCAGTCTCTGCCACATTCCACAATCCACAACTCACTTCCTGTCATTTCCAGAGCAGAATGGAGAATGAATGGACATGGCATCAGCATCAGCATCACCACTCTCTGCTACATTCCACGATGCATCACTCACATTCTGTCATTTCCAGAGCAGAATGGAGAATGAATGGACATGGCATCATCAGCATCACCACTCTCTGCCACATTCCACAAAGCACAACTCACTTCCTGTCATTTCCAGAGCGGAATAGAGAATGAATGGACATGGCATCATCAGTACTCTCTGTCACATTCTACAATGCACAACTCACAATCTGTCATTTCCAGAGCAGAATGGAGAATGAATGAACATGGCATCATCAGTGTCATTACTCTCTAAGTCATTCCAGGATGCACAACTTACTGGCTGTCATTTTCAACGCACAATGAAGTAATTTCAGTCATCTCAATTTTTATACATTTGCTGCATTAATAACCTACATCCTAAATCCCCCCAGTAAGATGATAATATTTAGCATATATTCAAATATCATGTATGAACTAATTCATATGAAAGCCATCTCACCCAAAAGTGTGGAAACCATCTTGCCAGTTTCTGAGGATCCATTATGTCCAAGTTGTGTACAGGAAGTGTAGATTGATGCAACTTGTCTATGTCAGATATGACACTGTGTATATTATATATAGCATCAGACTTTGAAAATATTCAACTTTCAGTACATACTTTTCAACTGCATATCTAATGCACAGTGCTATGTTTGTTTCCTGGGCAGTAACAAATAGCATTTGCAAAGCCTTCTCATTCAAAGCTCCTGCAGTATTTTCCAGAAGTAGGTCACATCCCTCATGTGATTTGTGCATTCCTTGCATGCATGGTAATTTCATGTGTGGAACTGTTTGAAAATACAACACATACCTCCAATCTGCACACTACATTTGGGCGGATGGTTCAATTGAGAGAGACAACCCCACTGGCATACATCAGCATCGTCAAAAATTCCATCCACAAGGGATTGTGCCTTTGCCACCTTCTCCTCAAGTGGCATCTTATCACTGGATAATTTGCTAATGGCTACAGCCAATAATGCATCAAACTTAGTGAACAACACAATAACTGGCACTGGATATGCCATAAGCCATGAGCTCAAAAAAACCTTGCCAGAAATGAACTCACCATTTCTAGTATCACATTCATTAAAGAACATTTCCTCGGAGCATTGGATTGCCCGACCCAATTTATCCATCGGGATACAGTACCTATGCAGAGTAATAACTAGTCAATGAGCACTTTACGCACCATTCAAGCTCTTACCAGATCGCATGAATCCGTTTCTTGAGATGTGTAGTGCTTGCACGATCAGCAATGAAGTCCTTCATTTGTTGGAATTCATCTGCGGAACCCGCTTCGAAGCCCCGCGAGTCATGGAAAACAAATTTGTCGTTGCTCCGAAAAATCAATTCATTCTCGATCTTGTGCATTCCGCGCTAGCATGTAAATATGCGCGTGATGTCCGAGTCTGGTAGTATGTTACAAGTGATACTCACCCCCGTGGATCCCTCGAGCTGGGTCAGATCGATCTAGTCGCACGGTTTGGTAAACAAGTCATCTGTATGTATCAAACTGGGAACACACACCTTCTTGCCTTCTCCATCAAGCACCTCTGGGTTCTCGGTAGTGTTACAGATCGCGCGGAGAATAGTCGTCTTGCCAGCGTTCGCCCGCCCGATGATGAGGATCCTGAAGCGGCCAAACTCCTCTCGGATGTTTTCAAAATCGCCTGTCGTGTTGTTTGTTTCCATGTCTGGATTTCTATGCACGAGCGTATTGTTGAATAGAATGTAGAACGTAGCGTGGAAGCAATAGTAGTCACCGTGAGGCGAGGGAAGGAAGTGGAAGAAGTCCGGCGGTCGATCGATCACCGCATCTACTTCCAACATCCGCTTCCGGCAGGGTCACCGGTCACATTCGGAGACCACGTTCGTCCGACCACTGTTTGTAGTTTGATCCCCAAGTGTTTCAATTCCGGAGGTCTGGGGCATAGCTTGCATTACTTTTGGCATCACACGTAGTACTCACGGACGGCAGAGACGATTGTGCATGACGCGTGAGTCGGCGGCGTGACGGCGTCACGCTGCCATGCTCTGGAAAGACTCGAACGTTGTGCGCCCTTAGTGCGCACGTCGCTTCTTGCCAGTGCTCTCCCTCATAATGCGCATACATGCAGTGTGCACACCCTTTGCTCGTTATAATCCTTACTCCCGATATGTACGCACGCAGGAATTCACACATACCCGACGTCATTGCTCGGCCATCCTCGCCCCCATCTCCACGCGTTTGAGTGACGCAGTCGACAGCGTTTGTGGCGCACTGGTACGCCCCATCTTCTCACCCCGGAGATATCGTCAACTCGGTGCATATACGCCGACTCAACTTGAAGTCCTGGACCCTCTACCATCCTACTTCAAGCCATTCTAGCGCCTCACATTCACCTTTGTAGGTTTCGTTATTTTGTCTTGCGACCAGGCTTACCCAACTAACTCCGCTAAAACCAGACTAGCCGCCGTTTGCGGCGGGTCCAGGCGCGGTGCCGAAGGATCGGCGGAAGGCGTAGGAGCAGATATGTACAACGGACCAGTCCAAAGTCGGTATCGGTGGTGAAATAAAGAACCCGACCGACGCACTGCCAGTGGTTGAGGACGAAGAACGGGATTCACGACCTTCTTCGTCACCGTCACGATACTGATACTGAATCACAACGACGATGGGAAAAAAGGGCGGTGCCCTAAGATCGAACGCGTCACTCTCTCTTTGGTGTTCGAGTAGGATGTTTATCTATGTGCAAACGATGTCTTTGGTCAACCCAAGCGCTCTTGCTCGTCGTTCTGCTTTCGCAAGCCTGCGTATCATCAAATTTGATATCCATTTCTCATGAAAAGATAACGAAAATCGCTAGTGCGGTCGTGATGAACCGTAAAAAATTACTGATAAGATCGGTAAAAAACTATAAAGACGTGGGGTATAAATGATATAAGTAAATGATAAGCAAAGTGAAGATCCAAGGTGTATATCACTGACCAAATACCGAACGACTACTCGTCCCCAAGCCCTGCTGCTGCTCAAAGCTCCTCTTCCGTGATCGCCCGTTCTCAGAAGGGAGCGATAACCCCATCTTCAGACTGAACGCGCTCGCGTTCTTGGCGTCGAGCGAAAACTCAGTCGCCGGAGCCACCCTTTTGGTTTCTCTGGCCGTACCAGAATCGGTGGTTCGGGCGGGCGCAGGTCGCGAGGCGACGGGATCGTGTCCGATGCCTTGTACTTGGACACCGAGCACGTGTCGCAGCCGCAAAACGGCGCATGGTCTTTGGGTTGCAATACTAGCGAGCGTGCGGGCGAACGGATTGAGATTGTGGGGTGGTCGGGCGCGGCGAGATGCCAAAACTACTTGTCGTCGTCGTCGTCGAAGGCGCGTCGATGTGCGTCACGCTCCGAGATCAACGCTTGTGCTGGAACACGCTGCTCCTCAGACCTTTGGGTCCCTCTGCAGCCGCGAGCTCGGAACGCGAACTGAGAAACTGCAACCGATTTAGTCCACTCTGCCAAATCTTCGATCCGTCTCAATATCTCGCTCTCCTTGATGGGTAAATCGCGTGCGGCCACGCGTACAGGGGTGTCTGGTGGGAAACGATCAACAACTGGAGAAGTGGTTCGTCGGTTGGTTGATACCGCGACGCAATCACGGAGACGCTCAATGGTAACCTTGGGATATCCTTTGCTTCCTGAGACGGTGTCTCGATCTTGGTTGAAAACGGAGGGTAAATAAGGGATGAGACATAAAAGAGGGACCAACCACTATGAGTCGAATCTATGCGTTCGAGAACTCTTCTTGGCGACATCGACGCTGCGGCTTCTGAACACGCCTTCGCTGCTGTCAAAGTGAACACTGAATTCCTTGTCAGCGGAAGAATATTTGGCCCTATTGAACGGTGACGCGGGTCGAACGGATTTATCAAACGGTGGCACGAGTGATCAAGGAAGGACGTTGGCACCCCTTCGAGCGAGGGGATGTCGTGAGAAGCAAGACTTATGTAAGATTTTGTTCTCCTGTAGTACCCGTGACTTCGCTCGATTCCGTCCGGCTCCACTCCGCCTAAGCGCAAGCGTTACAGTCGCTGTTCGATTGCCCCACCCATTCTGTCCGCGGCAAATTGTTCTTGTATTTACACGTTATACATTCCCTTCCCACTTAGCAAACTGAGCTCGACACTGGCATAAACCTCAACTAAGCTACCAAAGTAGTCTTGTCGCGCAACAAGTCGGCAGACCACGGTGATGCCTCTGTAATATCCCTTCCCAACGCTTCCACCTTCTGTCTCGCAATATCTAACGCGTCTTGTCCCACCGGAAGGTGCAGCGGAATGTTACCACCTTCCACTAGCGCATATAGGGCCTTGGCGAACTTGTTTGTATCACCGTCAATGATTTCCCCCTCGGTGTCCCACGCATGGCGCATGGCTGCAACTGCCGAATCCTTGTCATCATAGACTGGATTCGTAGGTAAAATAGTAACGTTCGACAATCCTTTCGTGCTGAAGCGTCCAGGTTGAATGATGCACACCTGATGCAAAGTTCAACAACCTAGGCTGGGCACTGCTTGAAAACGACCTACTTTGATGTTCCATTTTGGAAGCAGTTCCTTTACCAGCCCCTCTGTAAATCCATCAAAGGCTGTGTATTCCCCAAAATAAGAACAAGTCATCCAATTTGTCTACGAACAGGCTCACCGTGTTTGCTGGCATCCAGTATGTCAGTCTTAAAGTTCGTCATCCGTGTACTAGCAAACCAGACTCACCTCGCACTGTAGAACACCAAGCCGGGTGAACCTTCCAACCCCACGATCGAGCTATTCTGCAACAGCAGCCCACCGCGTCCTGGTTCGTTCACCTCCCTAAAGAACTCGACGGTTGCCCGGCTGACGTTGACTGCACCCCAAAAGTTGACGTTGAACAACGCCCGAGCAGCGTCCTCGGGTGTCGACTCTGCCTCCCCAAAGATGGCGTAGCCGGCGTTGTTGAATACGACGTCCAGCCTACCAAAGGCCTCTTTCGTCCTGGCAAATGCGCGGTCAATGTCGGCTTGGCTCGTGACATCGACTTTGAGGACGAGCAGTCTGTCTTTGGAGTAGCGCTGAGAAAGTTCATGGAGCATCTCCGGCTTTCGGAGGGTCGCGACGACGATATCGCCTCTACCCAAAACGAATTCGGTGACGGAATTTCCGAAACCAGAGGATGCTCCAGTGACTGGTTGGGAGTAGAATATTAGCGTTCGTTTTCCCAGTTCCATTGCGTAACTGCCTACTCAGCCAAACACGCGGCGTCGTCATGTTGATGAATATCAAGTCTTGTGGACGAGCTGAGGTGATGATGATGCTGATGATAGCGATGATTTCTAGGGATCCTGGGCATGCCCGGCTCCTCTTAAATATGGGATTGTCATAGCCCCTGATATGAGTCAGTGATGTTTGGCTGTTCAATGTATGGCGGGCTTACTCATTAGGAATAGGGGTCTTCTCTTTTCTGACAAACCTGGACAGCCTCAGTGAGGACACGGAATCTGAGCTGATAAACGGAACCGGTCTTTTGAAAACGAGACATACTGCGGAATCCTGCTTTGGACAGCTCGGACTTACTACATGCCCATTCAGATAAGTTCTCGAACTCTAGATTGCGTGGTGTCGTTATCGTGCAGTCCGCTACATGTGCTCACCAACACCGATGCTACGATAAGTCGTCACGCAGTAAATCGGTAGACCAAGGCGCCGCCTCAGCCATCTCCTTCTCTCGCAATACCACCATTTCCTTCGCCACACCCAATGCGTCCTGTCCAATGGGGAGAACCAACGGAATCTCACCGCCATCCGCGACTAGCGAGTAGACCGTCTTTGCAAACTTGTTCGCGTCTCCGTCAAATCTGAACCCCGGCTCGGTCAGCATGCTTCGGAAGACGGTGAACGGGGACGCTTCGTCGCGATAGATTGTGTTCTCGTGGTAGAACGTGGTGTTGGCGAGTCCGTTCGTGTCGAAGCTTCCGGTTTGCAAGATGCATACCTGGTTCATTGGTTAAGACGGGAGGGACGCAGAATGGAGCTCGGCTGACCTTGATGTTCCACTGCGGCAGGATTTCCTTGGCGAAACTCTTTGAAAACGCCTCCAGGGCTAATCCTCCCATGTAAGTCCCCAGTTCAAGTTTCTCAGAACCGCGTGACCTCACCGTGTTTACTGAAATCGGAGGGTTAATATTAGTATCCTTACGCAACGTCATCGAGAAGATCGATCAGACTTGCCTGGCAGCGTAAAACGAGAAACCAGGCGGACCCGCAAACCCCGCGATAGAGCTGTTCTGCAATAATACACTCCCTCTCCCATCCGCCTTGTTCACCTCTCTAAAGAACTTAATAGCGGCCCGGCTGACGTTGATCGCGCCCCAAAAGTTGACCTCGAACAGCGCCCGGGCGTCCTCGATTGGGACCGTTTCGGCCTCCCCGACGGCTGAAACGCCCGCGTTGTTGAACACGACGTCCAGCCTTCCGAACGCCTCCTTCGTCCGCGCAAACGCGTCCTCGATCTCGGTCGGGTTGGTGACGTCGACCTTGAGCACGAGCAATCGGTCTGCGGGGTAGGTCTCCGAGAGTGGCTGGAGGATCTCTGGTTTGCGGAGCGTCGCGACGACGATGTCGTTTTGGCTCAGGGCGAACTCGGTCAGGGATCTTCCGAAGCCACTGGATGCGCCGGTGACTTCGAAGTGGCACTAGGTGGTTAGTGATGCTTTTTCCGTGGATGAGAAATGAGATATGCCTTACCTAGCCAGACTCGTGGGCTTGACATGTTAATTGATGTATGGAGTCAATATGGGGTTCAAATATTCCTGTTCGTCGAAAAACGCGTGTAGCTTGAATGGGGACAGGAGTTACCAGGGCGGTTAATGATGATCAGGACTTGATTCGGTTTGATGTCGTCCACCTAGGACACGAAGGATATATATGTAGAGATATGTATAAAGCACTGACATGGGTGACGAGTTAACAACAATGTGGTGCTCTTGACAACGGCTGAAAGGAGTGGCGAAGGATAAATCAAAAAATAAAGTAACTATGGCGAGATATAAAGTAACTGCGATGTAAGTTGATAGGACAACTTAGTGAGGAAAATGAAATGGATACGCGAGGGGGTACTTACATATTAGTCGAAACCGGTCGACAAGAGCGGAGCGGCATTTGCCATGTTACAATTTATCGGACGTGTACATAACTCGCGGAATGTCACGAGTACTTTGCGGTCGCTGAGGTGTGTACTCAATTATTTAATGCCTTACTGGATTGTGTCGTACCCTCGGAGGACTTGAATACCTAGATCTCTAGATAACTCCGAGACCATCGCTGGATAGGCGAACCCCGGCATTTGACGACTGCTGCAGGCCCTCAGCCTGGAAGTACAGCTGCGACACGCGTCCCGTCCCTTCGTCGAAAACTTGAAGACTTTGGTTCGCTCATACATGCCAGCGTGGCATCCGTCGAGTGACCGGGCGATCGACCCGGATGCCGCTTTTCAGGCTCCGACGACGCGACTACAAGAGATCGAGCGATCGACGCTCGCTCCTTGTCTCCTGCCGCGTCGTCTAGCGTCCGTACCGTCTGTAGATCCTCCGTAACAAATACAGAAATTTGAAACTCAAAGACGGGATGCGACTTTGCGACTGTGTCAGTTCTCGCATTTACCAACTCCAAGCAGCCACGTTACGTCTCCACACCAGAACATCGCCGTACACCATCTCTTCCACGCTCAAAGTAGGTAGTCAGTCGAGAACAACGGGCGGGAGAGCGATTGAAAGGTGCTTTCGCTACAGCATAAATTCTCACCTCAGTCTGTTCGTCGTTATTTTCGCGTGCTCGGACTCGTCACTAAAACGCTGACCACCACGTTGATGCTGGCAGTTTGAAACCTTGAAGCCTCCACCCAGTTCGCAATCGGTACCCATTGTCCTTTCCGTTTCACCCATCTCGTCACCACTGGCACTCTCTCTTCTCCAGTTTACAAGCCCGTCAGTCTCTCCAACCTTCAGAAGAACGGTAGCTGGGGGTCTCTCAGATACCAGTCGAAACAACTATCAGTCTCCCTATCACGCTATCGAACCGCGGGCCTCGAAAACTTTATACCCCTCATCTCACCACCTTATCCCACCTTCTTGATCCATCGAGTCGCTATGGCCAGTGCTCGACCCGAAAATACACCGCTCGCCCAACCTGCCGTTGTAGAGAGTGGTCATCGATTGGGACGGCTATCCGAAGGTCATGAAGCTATTATCGAGGACCTGGGCCAGCGATATCTCGAGCTTCCATTTTCTACTTTCATCGAATCCTTCTTCCATCTTCCGAGCCCAGATGCGTGCTTCGAAATGCTCAATGCATTGGCAGACGATGGTCTTTTGAATATCTCGGATGGCGAGGCGCACAGTTGGACTTCCTTGACCGAGCCTTCCGGATCGAATGGCCACGAAGATGAAGCGCTCGACTCATTCGGTGACATCATCGGGCGTATTTTCCACCACATACCCGATTGTCGAATATCCTTCGTTGCAAATGCAAACAAAACACCCCTCTCCGAACGCAGAAAGTCGTCCCGCCCAGATGCATACATCCAACTTGGTCCCGCCTCAGAGCAGACACATTGGTTTTCCATCGCCGCTTCTTTCGAGTTCAAGAAAGACTCAAGTAGCTATGCAGTGACTGATGTACGTCCTGCACACTTCGGATTGCCCAAATTACACCTTACATACTCTGATATATTAGAACAAGATGAAGATTATATGGAGCCTGCACAATGTCATGCGCGAGGATCCACTCCGCCGCTTTGCGTTCGGGTTCACTGTAGAGGACACGACAATGAGACTTTGGCACTCTAATCGTGCATTTTTGGCCACGTCGGAACCGATCGACATCATGACGGTACGCAATTCAATTGCAAACTGTCGCTACTTCGATCCTGACGATGATGTCTAGGATATTGATGAAGTGATCTCCTTGTTTCTCTCCATTGGCGTCACAAAGAAAAGGAGCTTGGGTGGGATCCTACTGTCGAGCGCATTAATATTCCAGGAGGCGAGGACCAATATAAATTCAAGGTTAAAGATGAGTTCTTTACCACAACGCGCCCACTTGCCACGCATGGCGCAGATTGCATTGTTGGGCGCGGGGTTCGGGTATACGAAGCAAAGGATCAGAACGGGAGGCTTGTAGCCATAAAGGACTCGTGGAGGGAGGAAAGCCGTGAACCAGAGGGGAAAATTTTGCAGGACATCCTCGCTGACATCCGGAAGGTGTTGGGAGATGAGAAGGCGAATGAAGCAGAAAAGTATATGGTCAAAGTTCGAACTTTCGAAGACGTGGCAGATGACAAGACGTTTGACCCACTCGCCGAGGGAGATTTGCCATGGATCACTATTACCCCCGACGTCGTGCATCCTACTAGCATGTCATCCATTCAGAAATCTCAATTATCCAGCATGGGACGTATACCACCAAGAACTGGCCCTATCACCCAAGCCAACGTTGTACATGGTACTCCTCCTCCCTGCAGGGTACACACTCGTGCTGTTTTCGAGGAAGTTGGAGAGACTCTCAAGAGTGTTGTTTGGTTGGTTGACAGTTTGAAGTGCTTATCCGGTGCTCAGAAAGGTGAGTAGCTCCATCAGATTAGTATCTTTATGCACAACTAACCATTGGATGACTAGCCCTGAATTATCTGCACCAAGCTGGCTGGGTTCACCGTGACCTGAGTGTCAATAATGTACTGTGGATTGCAAAGGATGGCTGTTATCTCGGGAAATTAACAGATTTTGAATATGCAAAAAAATTGGACTCTACAGCCTCTCATGATGTTTGTACGGTGTGTTGTTTCTTACTAATGATATATTTGTTTCTTATTTTGAGCAGGGAACACTGGACTTCATGGCAATCGAGGTAGATTCTCAGAGATACTTGTTCAAACCATGGGAATACAAATCAGATTCAGATTCAAAGCCTCCTTCGTTTCAGATGAATCCTCTTCATGACCTAGAATCCATTTGGTGGTGCTCCATATGGATTCTACTCCACAACACTGATTCAGATGCACCTGCCAGGGACCTGAATGCTCAGCAAGCCTCTCTTCAAATGGTATTCCCTGGACAAACTGGACAGACCAGCCGTCATGAGTTCTTCCGGGATTCTGATCTGCATGCAGCTGTCAGGAACAACCTCTCCATGACATATGCAGAGAAGTGCAAACCTATCTTTAGTGTGGCTAATGTCATCATACAAGCCTATGTCACCCTGGAGAAAGATTATCCCATCATCAGGCCCTTTGATTTTACAAGCAATTTGCACACACTGGTCTCTGATGCTTATCAACAAGTCATTGAAGAGCTTTCTGGGAATCCTAGAATCAAGATGCAATCT